>QOCX01003367.1:0-12847 GCA_005959815.1 Sarcophaga bullata | reverse complement strand
ATATCATATTTTTTTTTGTCATTTTATTTATTTTATTTTTTTTTTTTGCTCCTTTTTTATTTTGTGTGACCTCTGCGTTGTTCGTTATTCGTTCGTATTATTATATTTTACGCTGTTGTTGTTATTACTGCATGAGCAATTAAACCTATTGTGTGTAAACAAGTGATACATACACACACATACACATACACATACACATACACATACAATAAACAATTTATAAAGAGTGACTACTATTTATGACTACTGCTTTTGCCTGCAACAAGTTAATTACATATGAATTTATTTATAATATATACATATACTATATCCGTCGTCGAACATGTAATTAAAATCAAACTCGATTTCCGAAAAGCAGTTTTTTTATTATTGTTTATCGCCATTTAGTTCAATTTATTTATTTTTTAATTAAAATCCTCTTCATGTTCATTAAAAAAGAAAAAAAATTTACCTGTTGTCATATAAACTTTACGAACACAACAATATACATATACGTATATGTATATATATGTAGTGGGAGACATGTTTTGGTACACTACATACACACACATATGTGTACATATGTATGTACATACATATATATAATATTGATCGCTTTTCTTCCTTTTTCTAATTTACTTTAATTAATTATACGAAAACATTTTCGAAAAACTTTATTCTGACAAGTGCTTGTAGACAACTGTCTTTGTTAGTCAAGAATTTAAATTTCCCGACAGACTTTAAAAACATTATTTAGCTTAACTTATTTGTGCATGTTTAGGAGGCATAATTATAATAATAATAATAACACCTTGGTTGGTGTTATCATGCAAGCTACCTGAATGTAGGCATAGACTATCAACAAGGTGTTTTAACCAGGACGTTGAGCCGTTATAAGGTTCAACTATTTCAAATAATTTATTCCTTACCATCGATGTTCTCGTTGAATTTTGAGGGTAAACTTTATTTCTTCTTCCTTAAACTTTAAACACCACAGTTTTTGAACATATTTTTTATATTTATTTACGTTATCTATGCAATCTATTCTTAATTTCTTCTGCGAAGAGCTACTTTTTAAATTCATATACTACACATTCATATATTCAGATAGCAAACATTCTATATAAGAGAAAAGGCCACACTTGTCTTTTTCTTTCTCGACTGGATATCAAGCACAGAATTTTCTTATTCAATATTTATTCTTTGTCACTTCGTTTTATTACCCTCTAGTCACATCATTTCCTTTATCGGCTCCCAACATATNTATTTATTCTTTGTCACTTCGTTTTATTACCCTCTAGTCACATCATTTCCTTTATCGGCTCCCAACATATTATAAAAATTTAACTGTGAAATATTTTTGAATATTGTATAAAGTACTTATTGTCTTATTTTATTTATTTGTTTTTTTTTTCATTTTAATTACAAGGGTTCTACACATATTCTTGTAAATTCTCAAGATCACGTTGAATAAATAAGCTTCAAAATACAGTTTCAATAGTGTTTGCATACGTAAGTTCGCATATTTGAATATTTACAGTGGAGTACATAAGTTGCTAAATCATATAGTATCGAAAACAGAATTAGTTTATAAAGTTCATATACAACACTTAAAACGGATCAACATTGTGATTAAATTCGTAAAAACATAGTGCACTAAAAGAATTTGTTATATACCAGTTGCATTCAAAAACATCAATATGAAAGGGGCCAGAAACCAGAAACCTATTGGGTTTTTATTTACATGAAATGACGTAAGTATTTACAATGGGTTTAAGAGATAAAGGTCAGAAATTATGCTGATTCTACTTAAAAATAAAAATAGAATACAAGTAATTAAAAATTAAACCTCATTCATATCCTATTTAACAAAGATTGAAAAAAATAAAATTTTAACGGCTACTTCGATTATGATTAAAATAGGCTCAGCTTAATTTTGACTCTTACTGTATTATTGTATAATGCATCAAAGGTTTGGCCTCTTTCAGTTGCAATAATAAAAAAAACAAAAAAATAAATCTTAAAAGTGCATCGTCATTCAGACTACGGATGTTGTAAGTACTACACATGTTCTACACATACAATGAGCATATGTAAATTTATTGTATGTACATACATATGTGTTTAGACATATCTTATACTCTTGATGCTAACATCAAACAATCTTGATGCCTGTATTATAGAATACATCGGGTAGTTGCAGCTTTTAATTCAGAGGTTTGATTTTTGTGAATTTTGTTTCTGCCATCGTCTTGTTTTTTAAATCTTTCTTTTATTTTTTATTTATTAAATACTCTTGTCGCAAGCACTCAAGAACTAACAATAACTTTGGGTTTTTTTTTATTTTTCTTTTTTTGTATGTAAACAAACAATCAATATTGTTGTTATTTGCTAAAATCAAATCAAAACAAAGGTCAATTCATCACTATATGGGTAAACTAAACATTATGTGAAGCATTTTGTCAGTGGCGATTGTTCATTACACGAACAAAACTAAATCAATATTTGTTTCTTTTCATATCACACTATTCTATCATCAAATGAACAAAAACAGAAATCTTAAAAAATACACATTTTCATAACGATCACAAGTAGTAAACAATTGATATACGGGTAAGAATTGTTTGACGCCAGGCCAGATTTGCTTGACCGAGATTGCCAAACGCATTTAAATTGTTATACATAAGTACATATGCCTGGATAAACAGATTAAGAAACTCTAGAATCTTAAAATTAATTAAATTAACTTTCTTTTCAAAATTCTCTGCCTTATAAACTTGAAAGATTTTATTGAGTGGCTACAAAAAGAATTTGTTTTCTCACACTAGTTAGAATAAAATCAGTTTTGTTTAGTTTTTAATAAAACTAGCATCAAAACAATGTGTTATTTCATTATAACTAAAATTAAAACTCGTATACTGTGTCAGTTTGTTAAAAATTAAATAATTTTTAGTGGCTCCTCTCTTTATCCATTGGCTTAAAATGAATATCTGTCAGCACACAATGAAGTTTATGTATTGTTGTATTTAACTTAGTTGAATAATATATCATAATTGTACTTTTCGAACATGTTTCATAACTGGCCGTAGCAAACATAAACATTTTTGAAATTCTGTCAACACACGATGACGTTTAAGGATTTTCGCAATTAAGTAAGGTTGATTAAATATCATAATTGTACATTTCGAACATCTTTCATAACTGGCCATAGCAATCGTAAAAAATTTTGTTAAACAGAAAATGTGATATGGCTGCACGTATCCTAAATGAGTGCATAAGAGTATTATTTTACCGAATCAGCAAATTTTTTTTTGCCAATTTAAATGAATTAAAAAAATTAGCGAAAACTCATTAAAAAAATTTGACTAACTGAATAGTTTTGTTTTGTTTTGGGCTACTGCACATGCTTTAAAACACAACTCTCAGAAGTTACCAAAATTCATACATAAATCACTAAACATTGTGAAAGTATTATTCATTCTGTTGTTTTTTTTTCATTGTTTTTTCTCTTACATTATATCAACTTATTACAATAGTTTTAATTTAATTTTAAAAACATACGACTGACATGTGATATATGTATATAATACATATTCCATAAGCACAGTACGCGTACATAAACTGTATATATACATAGGTGCATAAGAGTTAAGCATCTTAGACTGGTATGTAGTACGCATATGTCTCAATATGCATGAAATTATTTTTTAAAATGGCATGTGTTTAGGTATTATTCGGGCGATTAATACTACGTTAAGCCTTTCAATAATTTCCAATACTACAATACTCTATAAAACACTAAATCTTATTGCTTCTTAATATTACAACGTAATAATCTATGTAAATACTCGTATATACTATAGAATATAAAAATTAAAATAGAAAAGCAATTGTATGCTACATATTGTATGTATTTGAACAATTTAAATCTTACAATATTTGTTTTATACACTTGAATGTTATTGCATTTATTAAGTAGTGTTTGTTTCTTTTTTTAATTTCAATTAAATTAGATCATAAAGAATTGGTACACTGTTTGTAGTATATTTTAGTTTTAATTTTTATAAACTAAAACACACACATATTATGTATACATACATGTAATTAAATTAAATTCTTTTTAAACACACTAACAAAAAAATATTTTTCTATATGTATGTGTGTGTTTCTAGTTGTTTTTTCTATTATTTTTTTAATTATACATACAATTAAAAAGAAAATTTTACTAGTCTTATATATGTATGTATGAATATGTATATAAAAAATAATATTTTAAGGTTAATATTTTTTGTTTTGTGTAATTTATTGGATGTCTTAATGCCAAATTTTATTAAAAAGAATACACAAATAAAAAATTTTTGTAATAAAGCATATCTAAATTTTATAATCCGTTTATAATTAGTGTGCTCAGGGAAGAGCTGCTTGGTTGGAACGAGGACGTCGTTGCAGTGTCCAAGAAAGTCAACAACAAGCAGCGGCTTGTCACCGACGTTGGGTAAAAAGAAATAGAGTAAGTGTATACGAATAGATAAATTAAAGTATTCTACAATTCAAAGACTGCTCCAATCAATATTGCTGTATTAATCAAACAGCACTTTCAAAGTTGTAATTTAATTTCTCAGCCGATGCTATTGGAAAAAAAAATTAATTAAACTCTCTCTCTCTCTCTCTCACCATACAAATTATACTGCACAACAATTCTAAATACATACAGACATAGCAAAAACTTGTATTAAAAATATAATACAATACTATAATTATACTTCGTTTTCACTTAAAAAAACTATTACCACAAGTTCAAATCCAAATATTCGTTCTTCTAGAAGGACAAGATCTATTGTTCAAGTTTTTCTAATAACCATAATATAATATGTACATATAATATATACACACATACTTTATACGTATCGTTTGTTCGCTTTGAAAATGTATACAAAATTATTCAACAGATACAGGATGCCTCTTTGGGTGGTTCTTCAGATGATGAGGACTTTTTAGGTGTCCTACGCGGTCCAAGCACTTTTGCTAATGCTTTTTTATATGTTGGTTTGGGAACAATAGCTCTTGGTTTAGTTATAGCATTTGTAGGTACTGGTGAAAAAGGCTTCAAAACGGTGGAATTGCGCTTGATTGGACCTTCACTTATAGGTAACAAACACTTTGATCTATTTCTTATGCTCAATGCGAATTAAATGCTTAAAAAATTACAAATACCTGTTATTGTTGTTGATTTACTTGCGATCAGGCATCGGATTTATATGCTGTCTATTAAGAATTTTATTTTGCATATGTCCATCTCATTGTATATCGACAAAGAAAAATGCTCGAAAGAAGAATAGCAATAAAGTAGATGCCGACCACACAACATCTCTTCTCAGAGGGGAAAGCAAACGTGTCTCAATAGCACGTGGACCAGGCCAACAGGTATGGATTTATTATAGCGAGCACTAGTATTACAATAATTAACACCAAACATTGTATTTTTATTTTAAGCCACGATATCCGATAACTCATAAGAGGTCTAATAGTAAAATGCTTAATGAGGGCATGGAAGCTTTGCGACAAATTGCCACCACTTCATTGTTTATGCAAAATGAACAGAAGTCCATGACGAATCGTATTGTACCCATTATCAGAGAACCTGAAAATCTTAATGGTAAATATATCATTTTTGCTTTTCTCCTGTAATTCTGTAACGAAATGCTTTCTGAAAAATATGCAAAATCAAATATTTCGTTCGTTTAATTATGGATATGTAATCATATTGTGGCTTAACGTATTGCATTTATAATTATTTTTATTATAATTTAAAGCAGATATACTAGAAGCCTCAAGCGACAATAAACAAACGCCAGAAGACTCTCCAACGCTGGATACTACAAAACGACATAATATAGTCTCAAGCCCTAATGCAGCTATTAATAAATCAACTACTAATACTGCCGTTTATCAAGCCCCTTTAAAACAGTCAGAAGAAAAGGAGGTTGTGGACTGTGCTGTAAGTACGAATAACGGTTTCAGCAGCAAATTGTCTCGCCAACGTATTTCGGTTCACCAATCAAATCCTGCGGTAAATTTACTATCTCAACAAAATTTAGTTGCTCTAAGTGAAAGTAGCACCCAAGAAATGGAGACATCATTAATGTTCGTTCGAAACCCAAAGCTAGCAAACGATATGCTTACACCACAAGCTCAGCCCATAACAACAGCTACGATAGTGGACGCAACCGTTTCAAATCTAAATTATTCTATAGGAGATAATACTCTCATTCCTCCGATTCATGCGCCTAGTAATGCGGCAAAAATTAGTTTATTAACTGCGAGACCAGCTAATGCAGGTTCATTGTCAACAACAACCAGTACCACTAACACTGCAAGTACTTATGCGGCTGCATTAGCTGCAGCTATATCTTCCCGCGGCAACACCGAACGCACTGAAGGCCTTATTCGTGGTCCACTTGGAATGCCAATGCACGTACTAGCTGCCTCTTCATCTACATATGCCTTGCCAGCTTCAGCACCCAGTACTTGTCAGGTTAAAACATCAACATCAGCTCCACTTCCAGCACCTTCGACCGCACCTCCAACATTAACGACAAATACAAATGAGTCTGCATCCAACATACAGTGTATACCAGGTCAAGTGGTTCAAAATGTACCTTTCATGGGTAACGCCATTACCACTGTGCCAAATCAACTATCAGCTATAAATGAACCCAGCTACAGTAGCACGACTTTAAAATTTCCCGCAGCATCAATGTTATCTTCCACATACTCTGGTAGTTCATCAACGCTATCGCCAAACAGTCTAATTGGTTCTACATCGTTTACGACACCTACTACCCAAACTACTGCTGGCGCTAAATACGAGCCAGAACTCTTGTTAAGCCCAGCTAAGCTAGGTCAATAAAAAGGTGCATGCTCGTATACCAAATGACTAGGCTTTACATTGATTGCATACTTAACTTGAACACACATTCATCTGTCCTATGTAACCTATGTAATAGTTGTAAGCCATACATCCTTTAGGATTGATATACATACTAAATGAATAGTTATAGAATGAGGTATTGTCAGCGTTTTAGGTAGGAAGATGCCAAATAAGCCACCCGCTATCTGCATAGAACACAAATGTCTAATAATATTCGTTTAAATAGGGGACTATACAGAGAACTCGTTTTCATAATTCAAAAGTCGTCTTTAATTTATTGGACCCTCTCGAGACAAGAAGTTCCAAGATCTGGTCAGAAATGCGCTCGGTAATAGCGTTGTAAGTAGGTAATTTGTAAAAAGAACCACGATAAACAAAAATATACAACCAAATTAGTTTGGAAATGTGCTTTTTACACAAATTCAAATCGTGACTAAGAAAAAATTATAACGAGATAAAATAAAAGAAGACGAATTCTTGAAAATTTTATTATATTCAAATTCTTATAATTTTTATATTCGTCATTCAGATAGATAAAAAACTGAAAACTGCATAATTTACAAGAGGAAAGTTTAAAGGAATTCTAAACAAAACGTATCTTCGAATATTTAAACATTTTATTTTTATGAATTGCAATTTTGTTATTTTCATTAATTACTACATGTTGTCTTTTTTTTCAACAAAATTGTAAATAGAAAGTTTGCTGATGGTTCGAAGTGTAAATTGGTTACTAGAAATAATACTTTATTTGACATCTATTGCATACAGGTGTCGTTTTTTTTTTTAATTTTAAATAGGAAAGCTTAGAAATTACTTTGCGTAAATGAGCTAGAAGATAATTTAAAATTTCTACACAACTACGGGAATTTATTTATACATCTTACAGGGCTTTTTAATTACTCTGTCTAAAATTTTGTAATTATTTAATTTTCATGATCAGATCGTATTTTAGTTTTCTTTAATCATCATCATTGTATCAGCTATTGATCTGTATTAAAAAATATATCTTTATAATTATTTATGAGCATAATACAAGCAATCGAGAAAAGAAAACAGTTCTTGTTAACTGAATTAAAGTAGTAATTCCGTTATGTCAGTATATAGTTTACGTAAATTTTATTAACATTAATTACTTATTATTCTGTTATTTATGTATGACATTATGTTTAAATTATAAAACTATATTGTTTTATTAAATAAAGAAATTATTAAATCGTGCATTAACACAATTATTTGCGTCTGTGCCCGCATAATTAAAAAAAAAATTCGTAAAGCGTCAAATGATTAGGCATATATGACATCGCTAAATACTATTTTGAATTGATAAAAAAAAAATAAATTCCTAAATTTTTGGCAATAACATTATTCCACATTGTTCTACATTGTAGTCTTAACCATGCAATGTAGTGTAATTAATTATGTAAACATAAGCGACTGTTTCTGTAAGTTTTGTGATTAGTGAAAAAATTATGAAGTTTTAATTTAAAAAAAAAATCTTAGGAAGTATACACTTATTTTATTTTCTTCGAATTCATGCAATTTTTATAATATAAAATATAATAAAGGAAAAAAAAAAATAAAATCCTGAGATCAACAAAGAAATACATATGACATTTATTTTGTTCGTATACATACGTTTATATATTTTTTAAAACACTTATAACATTTTATTTTCTTTAAAAAAATATATAAAAAGTCAGTATTAAAAAAAGAGCCGACAAAGAAAAAATTGAATAAAAAAATTTTAAAACAGTTAGGAATTGTCCTGTTGTTAATTACAGTGCCTAATATTATCTATAGCTCTCTTGAAAGCGAATAGTTCACTACGAACAAATTTAATAAATATAATGGAATTATAATTATTTGACTTCGGGAGAATCAGGTTGAGGGGATTCTGTCTGGGCAGTCATGAGGCCAAATGGAGATGAGCCGTTGTTGGTTCTCCCAGGAAGGATTTAGTGTAGTCGTCAAGAACTGGTAATTGCAAGGTCGAGGTCTTCAGATGGACTTAGACTGAAGACGTGACCGGGCGATACTCGAGAACGGTGTATGAAGGATTGTGCGAGTTCCGCAACACACAACCGCCAAATGGTGTCCGTCTCTTTGTATCAGATCCGGTTGCTCTCTCGAGTTTGCGAGTACTTGTTAACTTTGGCGTCGTAAGGAGTTTGAGTTTTCGCCGAGTCTCATGAGTATTTGTTGGACGTGACAAACGGCGTTGTTTGCTTGACGAGTGTGCTCCTTTGAGTTAGAAACTTTTCCTAGCACGCCTTTACCGCGAGTCCAAATGCGTTGATTGCAGTTGGTTTGTAAACTGTCGTTTCTGAATATTTCGATCATGAACTGGCCGACTTGGATGTTTTGATCGCATGGAGCGCAGCTGCTGGTCCACTGTGAATCGGTAATTTAATTAGTAGGAGTGGTTAGAAGCGTGTGGTTCAAGGCGATAACAGTCTCGAGTGTGTGCCTCATCAACTTCGCATCATCGTGAAAATAATTGGTGTTCTTTCAGACTCGCGGGCTTGAAAACATCTTATCCATAATATGAATCGCACGTACGAACTGAGTCAGATTACATATAATCATATAGTTCATAGGTGAGATACATAGCAAGCGTGCGTTTGGGGAGAAGCTCTGGAGACTGCATCACATTTTTGTACATCCTCCTACACTGAAGTATGTGAAAGCTATTTCCATCTCACATCTGACATTTCAATCGTGTATGATCTTCTACAGGTTATACTTTCATCCTGACTCTCAGGGTTTAATCTCTACTTTTATACTGAGACGGTGAGCTCGACGAAGTTGTACAGACCAAATGTAGATAATCAAGTCATTAGAGAGAGAGATTGTGCAAGATAGTTGTGTCCTTCAGTAAATTAATGGCGTACATTTGATTCAAACTGGCGACCTGGATAAGGTGTGCTAAGATAGATATAATAGAAGAAGTAACCCCTGACATAAACGTTAGCAAAAGTGATACTCAACATAGGTACGTAAGCCAAAACGTCGTTTTAGTCTTTAGACTGGGGATTCGCAAGAACTACGGTGTTTCAATTGGCAGCAATTGAATAATTAGGCGTCGTCATGTTGTAATGACGCGCGAGCCTAGGACACAAATTTGAATTCCTACGCGTATTGGTATTATACATTTTAGGGATCTTAGATCAATCGCATAATAACCGTATAGAAACAATAAATCGATATCAACTTCGGTAACTTAACATAATATAGGGGTTCATAGGGAGGCTCAGGTGCGAGATACTGGGCGAATCCCGAATACGGTCTTGTTTTGCTGCGTATTGGTTTTGTAATTGACCATAATACACTATTCAAACGTATGAGGTTGATCAGATTTCTGTATACACTGCCGTGTTCGGTTCGCAGTGCATGGGGTAGAGTCTTTCAGTTAAATCTCGAATAGTCTCCTACAAAGTACTCGACTTGCACTTACTTCACCAGTTTTGTCTGATAGCTTCCACATTTATAAATTACCTTCATGAAACAACACAAAACAACGTTTACAAATCACAATAATAATTTTCACATACACTAACAGCTGCATTCTAATTTACAAGGACCGTACACAGCTTAATTCTTACACTATAATATATAAACTTGCTCTCCTTCTTCCGTGATAGGAGAATCACACAATAATTCATAGAATAATGATAACATTAATACATTACAATCCAATAGTTCTGTTTCAAATCAATATATTAATTATATTAGGTATTAATGATTAATTGAAAAATAAGAAATTTGTACTATCGGCTGATATAATGTCTTAAAAATAGGGATGACAGATCTATAGCCTTTTAGATTCTAAATGGTTTTTAGGCACTTAATTAACACACAAGACAATTCCTACTGTTTTAAAATTTTTTTATTCAATTTTTCTTTGTCGGTCTTTTTTAATACTACTTTTTATTATTTTTTAAAGAAATAAAAATGTTATAAGTTTTAAAAATATATAAACGTATGTTATACGAAACAAAATAAATGTCATATGTATTTTCTTTGTTGATCTCAGGATTTTATTTTTGTTTCTATGTTAATATTTTATATGTAATGCATAAAAAATTGGCATGAATTCGAAGAAAATAAATAAGTGTTATACTTCCTAGATTTTTTTTTAAATTAAACTTCATAATTTTTCACTAATCACAAAAACTTACAGGAAACAGTCGCTTATGTTTACATAATTAATTACACTACCATTGCATGGTTAAGACTACAAGTAGAACAATGTGGAATAATGTTATTGCCAAAAATTTAGGAATTTATTTTTTTTTATCAATTCAAAATAGTATTTAGCGATGTCATATATGCCTAATCATTTGACGCTTTACGGAATTTTTTTTAATTATGCGGGCACAGACGCAAATAATTGTGTTAATGCACGATTTAATAATTTTCTTTATTTAATAAAACAATATAGTTTTATAATTTAAACATAATGTCATACATAAATAACAGAATAATAAGTAATAATGTTAATAAAATTTAGCTAAACTATATAACTGACATAACGGAATTACTACTTTAATTCAGTTAACAAGAACTGTTTTCTTTTTCTCGATTGCTTGTATTATGCTATAAATAAATTATAAAGATATATTTTTTAATACAGATCAATAGCTGATACAATGATGGATGATTAAAGAAAATAAAATACGATCTGATCATGAAAATTAAATAATTACAAAATTTTAGGACAGAGTAATTAAAAAAGCCCTGTAAGATGTATAAATAAATTCCCGTAGTGTGTAGAAATTTTAAATTATCTTCTTGCTCATTTACGCAAAGTAATTTCTAGCTTTTCTATTTAAAATTAAAAAAAAAACGACACCTGTATGCAATAGATGTCAAATAAAGTATTATTTTAGTAACCAATTTACACTTCGAACCATCAGCAAACTTTCTATTACAATTTTGTTGAAAAAAAAGAACAACATGTAGTAATTAATGAAAATACAAAATTGCAATTCATAAAAATAAAATGTTTAAATATTCGAAGATACGTTTGTTTAGAATTCCTTTAAACTTTTCCTCTTGTAAATTATGCAGTTTCAGTTTTTGTCTATCTGAATGACGAATATAAAAATTAATAAGAAATTTGGTTAATAAATAAAATTTTCAAGAAATTCGTCTTCTTTTATTTTATCTCGTTATAATTTTTTTCTTAGTCACGTTTGAATTTGTGTAAAAAGCACATTTCCAAACTAATTTGGTTGTATATTTTTGTTTTCGTGGTTCTTTTTACAAATTACCTACTTACAACGCTATTACCGAGCGCAATTTCTGACCAGATCTTGGAACTTCTTGTCTCGAGAGGGTCCAATAAATTAAAGACGACTTTTGATTATGAAAACGAGTTCTCTGTATAGTCCCCTATTTAAACGAATATTATTAGACATTTGTGTTCTATGCAGATAGCGGGTGGTATATTTGGCATCCTTCCTAAAACGCTGCAATACCCTCATTTATAACTATTTCATTTAGTCATGTATATCAATCTAAAGGATGTATGGCTATACAACTATTACATAGGTCTACATCAGGACACATGAAATGTGTGTTTCAAGTTAAGTATTGCAACAATGTAAAAGCCTGAGTCTTTGGTATACGAGCATCACCTTTTTATTTACCTAGCTTAGCTGGGCTTACAAGAAGTTCTCTGTATTTATAGAGTCAGATATTATATAAGCGCCAGCTAGAATCAGGATATTGAGGTAGTATATTTGTGTCGTAAACGACTGTAGAACCAATTAGACTGCTTTGGCTTTTCGGATAGCGTTGATGAACTACAGAGTATGTGGAAATAACATTGATGCTGCGGGAAATTTTAATGTCGTTGCTTACTGTTATCTGGGTTCATTTTATAGTCTTTGTATTAGTTTTGATTTGGCTGACTTGTATGGAGCTCAAATTGCA
>QOCX01003366.1:0-17767 GCA_005959815.1 Sarcophaga bullata | reverse complement strand
TATTTCTGTTTAGTCACACATACTTAAAATATTGTCTAGAAGCCGCCGTCGTCTAGTAGGTAATGTTTTAGCTTATTAGACGTGACGCCACGATTCAAACACCAGGACACATATCTCCACCAATGAAACAAATATTTTTTCGACGACTTCCTGTCAGCAGATTTCTGGCAGATTAAACAAAAATTGCTTTGAAAAGTTGCTTAAAAATCTGTCGATCGGTTCCGCCGCTCATGCATAAAATTAACAACAAGGTTACAATTCTGTCTGATGGGTTGTACTGATCAATTATTTATCTAAGTATTGTCCTGCATAATTCCATAATGATTTGCCCAGATAGTACTTTTTTCTAAGCATCAATATGCTATTTAGTACCAAGAATTTAAAGTACCTTTACAAGACCGTGTCTCTTGTTCAAAAATTGCATGAAGTTTTTCCTTTTTCTTTCGAATAGAATGTTTGCCAAAAAACAATCGTTTTTTTGTTTCTTTTGCTACTTTTTCTTTCATTTTGTTTGGGAAATAATATAATAAAGACAATACGGACTGGAATAAAAGTTTTGGCAAATAATACAACTACAAACTTCAAAACAAAAAAAACAAAAAAACAAAAAAAATAAACAAAAATGAAGTGAAAATCTTTTTTATTACATTCACACTCATTTATATTAAAACCAGAAAGAAAGAAAAAAGAAAAAAAAGAAATAATAATGAGAAGAAGGGAAATGTAAGAATTTTACTTTACGGGTAAGAGATTAAATTTTATTCCATTTTTTTTTAGCTTTTGTTTGTTTCTGGCTTTGTAATCAGAGTATAATCAGAGTATAACAGTGAAAGAATGTTTAAATAAAAGTGTCAACGCTTATTGCCAAAGTGTTTGGCAATAGAAATGAAAAATAAATTGCAACCAAAGTACGGATACTTCATAGAAAAAAAAAGAAAAATGAAACAAGGACTACTGCTAACACTGCCACTATTACTGTTACTGTTGCAGATTTTCTTACAACAGACTACTGCAGTTATTGCAACAACAACTACCCAAATTTACTTTTCAATTACAGCATGT
Organism: Sarcophaga bullata; assembly: GCA_005959815.1. Lineage (NCBI taxonomy): Eukaryota > Metazoa > Arthropoda > Insecta > Diptera > Sarcophagidae > Sarcophaga > Sarcophaga bullata. Next base: position 16,705 of record QOCX01003366.1, on the reverse strand, counting down.
ATGAGTATGAGTTTATATGTTTGTTTGAGGAATGTGTGTGTGTAAAGTACCATGATATATAATACCATCACTATCACTTCTACCACTACCACTACCACTATCACTATTACTAGTAAATAATTGAATGAATGAATGAGTGAATGAAATACAAATAAAACTTCTAAAAATATTTCTAACAAAGACAAAAAACATGGTTTTTCATTAGAAGAGTATGAATGTGTGAGTTTTATTTTACAAGAAAAAAGAAAGTGTTACTGTGTTCTTTTTTTATAAGGCGTAGTAAATAAGGGGAGAATTGATTTATATTAGAAACTCCAATAAACAACATTAAGGACCATTTTTATAACTGTAATATCCGGGAAGACGCTGACAGATATTAACCAGAAAGAGTGAGAAACATTAGCAGGATCAGATAATTAAATATCAATGTTATACGAAAATATTCCCCTTAGCAAAGGATAACAGATCAAAATGAATGAATCTGAGCTGAGATAGTAATATTTTCGCTTGGAGCCTATAATCGTTATTTGGCTTCGGAATGGGAATAATTTCATATAATCCTTCCTTCTGAAAAAACAGATGTAGAGAGTTGCGTAACGGTCCCTAACCAATAGCTCCCGATTTGTCAAACTCATCATGACCACATCTGAAATCGCCATGGTCTAGTAGGTAGGGTGTTGGCTCGTAAACGTGATTACACTGTTGTATGAACCCAAATATTTATTCGGCGACTTCCTCATAACAGATTTCCGGCTAAAACTGTGAGTGTAAATAAAAATTGCTATGAAAAGTTTCTATAAAAATCTGTCGTTCGGAGTCAACTTTAAACTGTAGGTTCCGCTACTCATGTATAAAATTAACACCCACAAGTTGTGAGTGGTCCGAAAAGCTAAGTTTTAATCCTGACTGCAGAGTTGAAATGATTAAATTATGTGTGTATGTAGGTGAGGTACCGATCATGTCATTGATATCGATATAGGTGATATAAGCTACAGATTACATTCAACGCCAGTAAATTACTTCCCTCCCCAATGTAATATAGACAAAGTATGCTTATCTACAAGAATCCGTACATCTCTATCACATTGGCACATATTTCAGCTTGAAGGATACTACAATCATTTTTCAGCCAGAAGCTTTGCCACCTACTTATACTTCAGTACTTGAGATCGACAAGACAACGGTTCAGATTCAAACAGAAGTTCTCACGGGGCAGTGCGCTGTAGGCAATTTCACTACAAGCAGTCTGCCTCACCAGGACTACTGCACAAGCTTCGAAGATGTGGAATTGCTACAAAACGTTTTATGTGAGTGTCCTGCACTTTAAGACAGACGTCATCGGTATTTGAGTGACACAACGTTTGAAAGGAACTCTACACTCTTAATTTAAATTTTATTTAAAATCCATTCGTATTATAATTTTCTTGCGAGTTGAAATATTTCTCTTCGAAACATTATCCCAAATATATGAGACGCTTCTCTTTAATTTGATCAGCATTAATGCTTGAGTTTGTAAACATGCATGTGGAAGTGTAGGAATACATACATATGTATACAGGTATTGTTATACTCATATATAGACATACAGGTATAGATGTTTATGTATTTGTCGTTGTACAACACTAGCAACTACACTAAATAACAGAAAATAATATTAATTGCCAATGAGTGCACAAGTTCAAATGCATCCTTAAAGACTACAAGTGGGTGCAAAACAATCTAAAGAATACGAATACAAAATGAAATTAAATAAAACAAAAGAGTCCAATAAGGGATACAGGCAGACAGACAGACAGACAGGCAGACAGACAGACTTAAAAAAATAACAACTTTTAGCAGTTTTTCTTATTTTTATTCGTAAGTATTTGGGGATTTTTTTTGTGTGTTCTTCATATTACACACAGACTTTAGTACGTTTTCTTTTGTATATGGATTGATAAGTGTGTGTGTGTGTATGTGTTTGTGTATTTTTGTCGATGTGTTCCTTATGTTGTTACTTCTTTTGTTGCAAACGGGGTAGCGTATCCTTTTATTCATTCATTCCTCATGCTTTTCGTTTCTATTCTACTATGTATATCACTTGAGTTCTTTATTAGTTTCAGTTTTTCAGGGAAGGTGGAATGGTATGGAAACGTTGTTCTTTATGTGAATTAAATTTCCGGTGACATAAACTTAATTAGCTTTTATTCTCTGTTTTATTTTTTACGCTTCTATTCTTGCATACGAACGCCATAGCTATTGTGGATTTCCTCTTTGCTTCATTTTGGCTTTCTTGCCTTATTTTTCTTTTTCATTTTCTTCGTTTGCTTCTTTTCAATTTTTTACTGTATAATTTCATTTCAGGTTGTCTTTTGTTTTACAACTAAATTTCTATTGTTGGTCGTATAATTTTCTGTTTAACAAATTTAAAGTTCCTCCTTTCCTTTCTCTTTCCTTCTCTGACTATCCGTTTAAGTCATGTCATATTAAGGAAAAAATGAATAGAACAGTTTTGTCTTGTTGGAATTTTCTAAAAACAATGTTTGTAGAATAGAAAATTTTAATTTAATTTTTGGTTAACAAATGACAATTTCTATTGATTATTAAATTAAATGCGTATTCTTTCTAAAAAGACAAGCTTAACTTCTGTTATTGTAGACGAAGATTTTAATTGTTATTTTTGATAAAGAATGTTTACTAAGGTTTTTAGTTAAGTTGACTACGTTAAATGAATTCATTTGGTGGTCAGTCAGTTCTAGGAAAAAGATCAGAAACAATATATTGTATCGGGTAGGCCATCTATTGGTTTAAATATAAACTAATACTTTTATTCTGTCACAATGTTCAGTATTTTCTCTGCACTGAACGTAATGAATCTATTTATGCTTCAGCAACGTCAGTATTTATTGGGCCAACAAGAAACTACACGATAATATTGATTTTGCCAACACAGAGTCATCTTTTTGAAAGAAGCTCATTTTCATTCTGGTGGGTATGTTAATTTAAATCGCCGTGGTCTAGTAGGTAGTGTGTTGGCTTATTAGACGAAAGGCCAGGGTTCGAATTCCCGTTCAGACATCAAAAACGAAATATGAAAACAAATATTTCTTCGGCGGCTTCCTCTGGCAAAAAGACTGACAGTAAATGAAATTGCAATGAAAAGTCCCTCAAAAATCTATCTTTCGGCGTCGATTTTAAACTGTATAAAATTAGCACACGCGACATATGTGATGTGAGAAGCTAGGCCGTAATCCTTAATGAAGGGTTGTAATGTTTGATTATGTTACGTATGGGTATGTTAGTAAGCAAAATTCCCATATTTGTGGCTCAGAAATCCAACACGTGGTCTTACAGAAGCCAATATAGCCATTAAGACTGACTGTTTGGTGCGCCTTGTGGAGGGGAGGCATCATAGGTAAATATTTCTTGAAAATTAGGACGGTCGCAACCATTACGGTCAACGGAGACACTTACCACATTATGATAATCCCATTTTTTTGGTCCCCACTCTTCATGCTATTTATGTAAAGATGTTTGCTTCAACAGAATGCTGACGCTTGCTACACATCTCGTGCACAATCGCTATGTTGCATCAAACGTTAGATGGTTGCTTAGTTAGCCGAAATAGTGATGTGAATTCGCAGCCTAGGAGCTTATATTCGACACAATTGGAATATTTTCTGTAGGGCGCCGTTAAGAAAAGTTTTATTCCTATGTACTGTGAAGCCTGCCGCAGCAGCCATATGAATGAAAAATATTCCATTTCTAACCGGACCGATTGTACTTCACAAAAAAATTAAATTGACAAAATTCCATTCGTTTTGCTTATTTTATTTTTAAATTACAATTTTTAAATGGCCCACCCAGCTTTTGTGTTTTTTTTTTTTAATATTTTGCCCTTCTTAATTTAAAGTTGCATACTTTACAGATCTTAAAACATAAGCACGCATGCGTATCGAGCATATTTTTTGAATACAACAGCGTATTACATGTAAACACCTCATACGCCTTGTTTGATTGGTACTATGATTACTAAGTATTGAAGAGCAAAAGTGTACTGAAATTGCATTACGAAAAACAAACTTCACTGATTTAAACAAAAAATTTTTCTGTTTTTTTTTAATTTTTTCTTTAGCAATCAGCAATTAAACCTAAAGTTATTGAGAATTTCCATAACCAATTCACTAGATGTTTGACGACATTGGGTAGCCAGTTGAAATCAACATACTGGCACCAACTTTACGCAGCTTAAAAAATGCTAGACTTTTAGAAGTAATCCACAGCAATTGTGTGATAGCGGATGCAATCCAGCGAACCAATGCCTAAATATGTCATATAGTGTACATGGGTATCCCTGTAAAGTCTTGTCTAATCCCGGAAAAACTTCAACTTGCTGTTCGGTGTCAGTGAGATCAATTCGCTGCCTTGTACTTGGTAAGCAATCATCTGAAATACATTAAACTTGCACAGATGATCACAAGATCTTACGTATTGGCTTTTGACCGAGACCTATGTTGGTCAAGTTTTTTTTTTAGTTAGCAGGACTACTTTCGAAATTTTTCACTAAAAGGCGCTTTAAACTTCTATACAAAAGTTTCTCAAAAATCTGTAGTTCGAAATCGACTTTGAAATACAGGTTCCGACACTCATCCAATAGAAATTAATGCACGAACCATAAGCGGATATGAGAAGCCAGGTCGCAATTCTGTCTGAAGGATTGGAATGACCAACTAAATAAATTAAATATCAAACTATTTACAGTATATACACGCTTATACCCACAATTAATTATAAATACGTGTGGAAAATAGAAACTAAAAGAAACTTTAATCCTTAAAACAAAACTAAGAAATAAAATTTTTTAAATTTGGACAAAAACTTCCATTTTAGTTCATAGTATGCCTGCCCGTGCAACTGTCAGCCTTTTCATATTTTCTGCCAGCTAAACTGACAGCAAAAACAAAAAGTAAAAACTGTTCATATAGTTGTTGTGCTGTTTCATTTAAAGTCTAACCTTAAGGAAAATATTATTTTAAGGAATTTCTTAAAGTTTTTCTGCTTTTCATGCAGAAAGCCAACAAAAATTCTTTTGCAACACCTACAATGCTGTAAAGAAAAATAGGAAAAAATAAGAAAAAAAAAATAACAATTTGAGAAACTAAAATAATTTTACAATTTCTTAGCACTAGGGACGATGGTGGCTTTTAAAATAATTCTTCAAATACATGAAATCTTGCATTACATGTCTTACATATGAATTCTTCTATCAAAGGTGTTTACTGGAAAATTTTATGAATACAACACCCAGCACAGCAACACTTGAAATGTTCAAACCATACATGTATGCAACATTATTATTGTAATTAAAATCTGTAATACATTTAAAGTTTCATATTTTTTTAGAGAAATAACAACAACAACAACAATACGCTTAAAGTAGGTTAAATTTAAAGAAGATAAAAGAGATATCCACACACAAGCACATAAGGGAGAAGCAGCAATTGTTTCACACACATTTCTTCACATACGAAATATTTTTAGGGTAAAAATCTTATGAAAATTCCTGAGGCAATTTTGATTGCCTGGGTTTAGATTACTGCAAATGAAATTGAAGAAATGTATGTTATTTTTATTTTTTTATTTATTTGTTTTAGAAGTGTTGTTTTTTTTTTTTTCAAGAATAAAATTCTTAGAAATTTTAAGAATCTTGTTAAGTCTGCTTGTTGTGTGTTTTAAGGAGAATTTAAGTGAGAGAATTTATGTGTGTCTTAGAGGCTAAATTTGTGTCTATTATAGGTTGTAATACATTGTATTAATAGATAAATTTTATTTCAATTTGTTCAAATTGAAGTTATTAAATGTTTGTAAATTAAACATGGCAAACAGTTAGTTCAAGCAGATGCTTTGGCACGCTGAGTTATACACCGTAACTTCTAATTACCGTTATCTTAAGCAGATACTGCTGAAGTGAAACATTGTATCCACTTTAAATTTTCTACGAATATGGCTCTCCGATAGCTCAAAGTGGAAAACTGGTTATGGTATTCATACACCCATAATTGGTCATTAAAATCCTTCAGTCAGATTTACAACCTAACTTCTCACAAAACTTATGTATGTTGTTTGTCTTAATTTTATATATGAGTGGCGAGACCTACAGTTTAAAGTTGTCTGCAAACGAAAGATTTTTGATGGCAATTACTCATTTTCGCTCAGAGTTTTTGCCAGAAGCCTGAAGAAGAAATTTTTTTCACATTTCGTATGTTGGAAATGTCTGACCTGAGGTTTGAACCATGACTTCACTTCTAATGAGCTGGAACACTACCTGCTAGACTCGGGCCGAATTCTAAGCGATAGTCAAGGCTATCTTCATAGCAATTTAATGAATGTCATATGTTTAACGTCTAATATTATCTGAAATGTCGATTTTTTCCCAAAGGGCCTTTTTATAGCTTTAGTCTTTATTTAGATGGAAATCTGCAATTGTTTGCAGCGTACTGCCCATTAACGGATGTTAAAACTCGAAAGGCTTTAAATTTGGGAATCAAAAGTTTTCTAATCCTTTTATCTTTTTGAATAGTGCTTTTGACATAGTGGTTAAAATAGTGGGATTTATAATGCGAGAACGGCGATTAGAACTCCAGAATTTATCCCCCATTTATTCCCTCTTATGGACATACATACGAACATACCATACATAAGTCTGGCTCACTTACTATGATTCCAAGTTCAACAGAGCATCTAGTGAGGACAGCCAATTTGGTTGGTTGGTCCTATTTATAGAAGTTCTGTTCCATAAGGAGAAAGTCACCTTTTATCTAGTAAGATAGTGTGTTGGTTTATTGGACGTTCAAACAAAATAAAAAAAATATATTCTTCTGCGACTGCCTCTCAGTAGATTTCTGGCAAATCTTCTGAGAGTAAATAAAATTGCCAAGAAAAGTTTCTTAAAACTCCGTTGTTCGGAATTGAATTTAAAACTTTTTCCGATACTTATCGATATACGGATATACAAACACACAATATTAGTCGTGTTAAACAACTAATCGTAATCTTGACATGAAGGGTTGTATGACCATTATTTACGTTTTATGTGTAAAAAGAAAATGAAATTTATTCAAGATTTTCTTAACTGCTGTTGTTATTAATATTGCAATGACAAAGACGACCATGATAATATTCATAAAACGACAGCAACTACTACAAAGATTGCATAATTTTCAACTATCTGCTATAGAATGCAGAAGAATTCGAAGGAATATAAAAGCAAAAATGGCATATAAAATAATGCAGCAGATATTTTTCTTCTTTTGTTAAGTTAAACTACAAGGTTTTATTATTTCTATGAGCATTCTTTGGTACCGCAAAGATGACATCGCTTTGTTGTGCTATTAGATGCTATACAATTCTTGTACTGGGAGGTTTTACTGCCGGCTGACGTTGTTACGAAGTTGTAATAAAATATTACTTACATACACTTTTTGTTGTTGTTGTTGTAAATAGTCCGGTTATAAATAAAATTTTCAATTTTCAACTACCATTTGCATGCGTTTGCTTTTTTAATTTCACATTTTTCTTTAATTGTTATTGTGTTTTTTGTAAACAGATCATAAAATTCACATTCATTCACAATTATTTTATCACAATTACGCAAAAAAAAAGTGCTAAAACAAAAATAAAAACAAAAAAGAGCATGTGAAATTTATATACGCAGGTTGTTTTTTTTTTTATCAACTTCTTGTTGCTGTTTAACCGACATGTTGAAAATTTTACAAATTTTTTTGTTGTACTTGACTGTGAATGTAAAGTTGTTACGCGTTTTTGCTACTAGTCAGTTGCCTGGTGTATTTTAATTGTCGTTGCTCTTGTTGCCATTAAACCATGTTTTGCTGCTTGTTTCTCTTGCATTCTTGTTTTGTACAAGGATGCTGTTGCTTTTTTTTCCTGTCCTGTCATATTTTTGTTGCTTTTTGATGCTGTTTGAAATTGAAAAATGCTTGTTCTTTTGGTCATAAATGTTATTTTATGGTGGCAAGTGTTATGTTGAAAAGACTTGTTGGAATTGAAGACGACTTGATAGCCTAAATGCTATAGGGTAAGTATCCCTATGGGGATGGACACAATAAATATAATCCGGCAAGAAAGTGAAGATCAGGAAAAAGCCGATGAGTTTCCTTGATAGAAAAACATTTTTCATCTGAAGTGTCATTAATTTATGGAATCTATATTCCATTGACAACCATGATCTTCACCACGATGGTGCAACGAGCCGTAGGACAAGTTTGTTCCCTTTATTATTAGAATTTTCTAAAAGATGTAATGGCGTGTTTGGTTGATGAAATTTATGTGACAAGCGAACTTTTGGAGGAATTTTGGATTATTTAAGTACCTCTGGAGACCTGTAAGTTCATGATTGACAATGCGGTTACGCGTTACGTTAACCGTGGGTTAGTGGTTTCAGATAAAGCTGATTGGAAGAAGCTGTAAGATTGCATAAAATCCAAAGAAGCATGGTCAATGTAGTTGTCGGAGTAATGGCGCATTGGTCTGGAAGGTGAGATTGTTCTTTACCTACTGGGAACTTGCCCGGTACTATATATGTCGGTGCCTACTGCATTGATAATCTTGGTTATTTTTCGAACATTGTCGTCAGTAGTTTGAGTTGCTTCATTGAAAGTTCTAATTGGTTCCAGAACTTGGGGATATTTGATGGAAACTGTGGCATCACAATGGAACCCATGTGGCCTTAGTGGGTTGGCCACTACAACCAATGTATTGACTGTTATTTAAATGGCATTGTATTTGGTACATAGTGGCACATTAGAGGCATTATAATGAAATAAAAATTTAATTGAAGCCATCATGGATTTACATTTAAAAAATTACACTTTGAAACCCTTTAGTTACTTGTCTTCGGTTTTATTATTAGCGGTTCTTGCAACTGTATTTTCACTCTGCGATATTTAAAAAAAATATCTTTTAATTCCAATTGGTATGGCGTTATCTGTCACCAGAACTGTTGTGGTTGTTAATGGCTCTCTGTAGTAGTGTGTGAGTGCAATTGTGTAAGCGTATGTGTAAGTGTGTGAGTGAGTGAGTGAATTATTTTATTTCATGTTTTCATCATCATATTATATGGTTATTGTGACACTTCCGCTTCTTTCGCCATTTACTTTTTGTCTCTTACATAAATAAAAAAAACAACAAAAAAAAAGACGTAATTACATATATCAACAGCACACAACAGTATTCTAATAGTGGCGGAATATGCAAATAGCTACAAAAATAAAACACGTTACTAATGAATGAATAAAACATAACTGAAAATATAATTCATTCTTATTGTCACATAAAAAAAAAGAAAAAAACATACGAAAATAGCTCATCTGGTTAAATAATGAACATAGAAAAATTGAAAATTATTTGAATTAATAGCTTTTGGTTTGCTTTCTTTTTTTAAGTTATTATTGGCGATATATTTTTGAAGCTATGCCATTCATTAACTCATCTCAGTATAGCATAACACTTGTTCATATATTCGTAACAATTTTCACTTGATTTGATTTGAATACGCCAATTATTTCTTTATTGTTTATTATTGTTGTTGTTGTTTTTGATGTTGTTTTTTGCGTAAATTAAATACACATTTATTCACACCATATATTGTGTGCATGAGTTTATTAAATACATTATCAAGTCAAAAATATTCAATTGCAATGACATTTATTTGACCTATGTATTGCGGTTGTAAATAAATGTATAATTTTTAAATGAAATAAACAAAGCCATTCATTTAACTCATTCAGGGTATAGTGCAATAACCACTTGAGTTTCATATATTTCCGTTAACAATTTCCACTTGCCAATTTGATTTTGAAACGCAATTACTTTCTTTATTTTTTATTATTTTTGTTGTTGTTTGATTGTTTTTGCGTAAATTAAATTACACCATTTATTCAACCACATAAATTATTGTGTGCATTGAGTTTTTATTAAATTACCATTATCAAGTCAAAAATATCAATTGCAATGACATTTATTTTGACCTATGTATTGCGGTTGTAAATAAATGTATAATTTTTAAATGAAATAAACAAAAACCAAACAACAACAACAAAAAAATGAAGAGAACATCATTTATGATATTTTATTTTATAATTATGATGTTATTTTAATACACACACAACAAGTATTTTATAATTAAAATATTCTGGCAATATGATGTTGATTTTTTTTTGTATTCCTATTGACTGAATGGCTGCAATTCCGCGTAATTTGAATTGGTTTGGATTTTGTAAATTGGTTTTTTGATAAATTATTTTTAGTTTATTTGGAATGAACGAAATTAAATTAAAAGCTTTAGCCTGGTTAATACATATATTCATACATAATTGGTCATTATAACCCCTTAGTTAAGATTACAATCTAGCCTGTAACACCACCTATGTCGTGAGTGTTAATTTCTAATGTTCTTCACCATCGACAATAAGCGGATGCCATGTGTCGAGTCTTTATACTAAAATACTGTAAAACGATAGTCGCCGTGGTCTTGTAGGTAGAATGTTGAAACCCAGGTCAGACATCTCCAAGAAAATGAATTTTTTTCTCGTCGACTTCCTCTCAGGAAGTATCCTCTGCAGGATACTTAGGATTACAACCTCGATTCTTACACCACTTATGTTGTATGAGTATATTTTATACATAAGTGGCTGGACCTACAGTTTAAGTCGACTCTGAAAAGCCAATTTTTTTTTTCAGGGACTTTTCACGGAAATTTTATTTACTCTCAGACATTTTGTCAAAAATCTGTTGAGAAAAAGTCGCAGTTGAAATATTTTTCACATTTCATCTTTGTTCGAAATGTCTGGGCTGGGTTTTGAATAGCGGCTTCATGTCTAATAAGTCAATACGCTACCTACTATATTGCGGTGACTAACTTCAGTCTAAGTACTTTAAATCCAAACTAGACTCTGTGCTCTGTGAAGTACATTTTTTTCAAACCACTGGTCAGGCATCTCTAACAAAACGAAAAAGAGAAAATTATTTCTTCGGCGACTGCCTCTCAGCAGTAAAATCTCTGAGAGTAAATGAAATTGCCATAAAAAGTTTCTCAAAAATCTGTCCTTCAGAGTCAGACTTTAAACTGTAGGCTCCACCAGTCGTGCAAAATTAACACAGACAACGTAAGTAGTGTAAGAAACTAAGTTGTAATCCTGACCGAAGTATTGTAATGACCAATTGGGATGTATGTGTAGATTGAAATACATAACGATTAATTTAAAAATTTTTTATAATTTTTTAAACTCAACAATTGTTAGTGCAGCCTCTGTTTCGATGGAATTTGGTCGCTTACCCACAACGTACTCAATTGAACTTTGATGTTAAATGTTACCGCTCAATCTAATCTATCCTAAACCATTGTTATGTTATGCATTCAAAAAAACTACTCATTAAGCAAGCCTAATTACCTTTGTCACCTTATCACAATAGAAATCATATTTGCAGTCTGCTGTTTCAATTCAGTTTGCCATTTAAGGATTGTTTTGCTATTTTTTTTATTCACCCACACCCATAATGATCCTGTATACTCATATCTAACTGGTTAAATTTATCGTAACTATTTTCTTAAAAAAAAATGAAAAGAGAAAAAGAAAACTATTCAGAAAATTGCATTTTGTCCACAATAATGAGCGTAAAAAGTTTTGCTGCCACACTAAACTGTTGGTCGAACAAAAAAACTATAAAAAGCATGAATTCTCCCCTCTACGAAAAGGATGCAAAAATTAGTAAAATTTCATAGAAAAGAAGGTTTTTATCTGCTATGCGACAGTATAAAATCAAGGGGGAAAAAGGTTAAGAAATTATTAATTTAATATGCATCCTGTAACCAACTTCCTACAGTCTTCTGCTCTTATTATCCACTCATACTACTATTCAGCCAGAATGAAAGCCCGGCAAGGGGAAACAACAAATTGCTAAATTACTTTACCGGGCGCTTTTACCGGGCTGCAACTACTAGCGTGTTTGTTTTGAAACTGTTTTTCTACGTTTTTGTTTTCTTCTTTTAATAAACGTTTTTTAACGAAATTCTTTTTTGGCTAATTTGAAATCTGGATTGTAAGTGCCAAAGGAGCAGTCATCTAGAGTCAAGCAAAGCAACGCTCTCTAGCCAGCCAGTCAGGCTGGGAGTCAGCAAAGCAAAGTTTATGGGAAAAGTTTAAAATGTTAAATAATATAACAACAACGACAACAATAATAATATCAGCAACAGCAGAAGCACATCAGTGGCAGCAGTTTTAGTCACAGCCAAGCATTGGCTATTGGTAGCAACAACAACATGTTATTTTGTATTCTTCTTTTTTCCTGCTTTAGTCCTTATGGCATGAGATTATTGGTGTTGTTGTTGCTATTATGGTTTATATTTAAACATTTTACGAACAAACAGCTGTACAACCAATAATAACTGTAAAAACTCCTTGTTATACAACCGCTAAGTAAAATTAAAAAATTTTTTCTTTTGTAGATATTGTATGAAGGTATGTGCTTGTACTGATGTTGGCATTGCATCCTGCGCGGGTGGCCAACAATTTTACGCTTTAACTGATTAACGTTTAAACTCATTAAGATAACGTGATTTCCTACTTCTTTTTTTTTCAGCTGTTTTTTGTTGTTCTTTTTTAGTTCTTTTGTTGTTCGTAAAAATTTGTTCTGATGATGTCGTAAATTTTGTACTTGTTGTTCGTATTCTTGTGGAAATTATTTCATGTTTTTTTGTGGCTTCATTTCTACAGTTGCTTCACAATGTTTAGAAGTGAATCAATTTGATCTTTTGTGAATTCAACTTAGGAAGAAATGTAGGTAACTTGAAATAGTCTAGTAGGTGTGTGTTGGCTTATTAGACATCTTCAACAAAATGAAATATGAATATTTCTTCCGCGACTTCCTCTCAAACGATTTCTAAATCGGTTAAAAAAAATCTGTCGTTTAGAATCGACTTTAAACTGTAGGTTATAAAATTAATACCTTCCATGGAAACTCTTTGAGTTTCCGTTAGAAAATAAAAAGAAAAAAATGTAAAGAAAAAAATAATTTGAAGCTCAAACATTTCTAATTAGTTAACCATGGCTACTTATCTTATTAACAAATATAAAACTTTTGCATTTGTTTAAGAAATTATTTTTATAACGTCTGTTTATGTGTTTACAGTTTCTAAGGGTGTTTGTTCAAATTCAGGTCAAAAAGTTTTAATCCTTAAAACAAAACTTCAACTTCAAAGGCAAAAGAAAAACAGGACACCACACCGTACAGGACAACTATAAACAAAAGGAGAGAAAATGATGGCTAGCAACAGTGTACCATTATTATTATGGGCCAAAAAAGATTACAAAAGAAAAATCTTTTACTGTTTTAATGCTTGTAAGTGTATGTGTTGTTGTATTTTCATATTTTCAAAAAACCGCCTCCATGACAACGACAATAATAATTGTATTATTATTTTTATTGTTTGTTCTTGTTGTTGCTGTTTTTAGACGATATTATTTCCACAAGTTGTTTAATTATCATTTGATTATTGTTTTGAACTTGTTTTGCGTCTCTTGTCCTTTTTTGTCACTTTCATTGTTACATTCCCGCTGTGACTTTTAATTTAGAATTTTTTTTGTGTTTTTTTATTATTTTGTTTGTTTTTGTTTTTTTTTAATAATTAGTTTGTTTTTGAATTTATATGTTGGTAAAAGGATTTGTTTTAATGATTATGGCGCCATTTAAAGGCTATTTGTGAAAGGGTTGGTGATAATTTTTAATGTCTGGTACTCTATACTAAGGTTTAATAACTTATGTATGTAAACATAAGGAATTTTTGTTTATACAGTAAATCCTCACTGTAATTAAAACATATTGTTTCGTTTTTATTTACATAAACACGTAATAAGTCATTAGAATCCTTCAATCAGAATTGCGATTTAGCTTCTCATACTACTTATGCTGTGTGTGTTAATTTTATATTTGAGTGGCGGGACCTACAGTCCGAATGACAGATTTTTGAGAAACTTTTCCATGGCAATTTTATTTTTTCTCAATGTTTTTCCCAGAAATCTTCTGACAGTAAGTCGCCGAAGGAATATTTTTTTAAATTCTATTTTGTTGGAGATCTCTGACCTGGGTCTTGAACCGTGACTTTACATCTAATAAGTCGACACACTATCAACTTGACTGCGACGACTTTCTTTTCTAAGTTTATAAAATCGACTGTCAGTAAAGCAACCCACTGTCGGACTTAAACTTTACGTGAAAAAGCGCCACTTGAGAAAAACTAATGATAAGTTTCGTGCAGGTAGGTCCTTGGTTTGAATCATGGTACAGCTTGTTCAATGGCAAAAATCCTGTCTGAAATACGCTAAACTGGTATGGTAATCCGTATGACCCTTTCAGTGCAAGTTTTTCGGAATTCTGTAGAACCATCAGTTTTGCTCTGTGTGGCTATTACAAAAAATAATTCCAATAAGTTGTAGAGTGCAAGTAAAAACTCTGCCAATGTCGTGTTTTTAATATTTTTATTGTCGTGTAATTATAATTTTCAATTTGTTGTTCACAAAGTTCTACAGATTATTATTACCGTTATTAAGCGGTTTTAATTTCTTATTTTTGTTTGTTCACCGTAGTTTTTGGCCTTTTAAATTGTTGTTTTCGGCGCAATTATAAAAAAAGGATTTAAAAATAGCAATTATAACCACCAGGCAAAAATGGCTTTTGTTGTCATTGTTTTAGGTTTCTGGCGTAGTTAAATTACTGTAAGTGGTGTTTAATGTTAAGCTGGGGCTATTGTTTAAAGCCACATTGTATGAATTGCTCATAAGCGCATTATATCTTCTTATATGCTGGTTAATTTCATTGTGCCAAAAATTCAAATGTGAATAGTTTTCTTACTCATCAATTATAGGGGATTGTTAATCGATAGGTAAATGAGTGTTGCATGCCACGTGTGGGTTGTAGGTAAATGGTCTTAAAATAATAGAGTTAAATGGTGGCAGTAATTAGTGGTAGATTAAACAATTATATCTAGTGGTGATGAACCTTGGATGCTATCACATAGTTTGCTAGGATACCTATACAATCCGATAGTTTTGCAGTGATTCCCTGAGGCTATAGATATTAATATGATTGATATGAAGAACTTTGTTTTGTACTTTATCTGCAAGAGGATGCGCTATAAAGCTGTCAAGTTTTTCTAACAAAAAAAAAAAAAACAATTTTTTAAAGAAAAATTTTCCTTCGGAAAATTTCTGAATTTCTCTGGTTCTCAGAATATTACAGTGTCCTGGATTCAAATATAAGATAACTTAAACGCTGAATTCAAAAGGCATTAATGACAGATTGTACCAAATAATGTTTAAATAATTATTCTCTCTCACCCATCTACTTCTGTTGCTTCCTCTGTACATTTTTCTGTTATGAAAACTTCGGTTAAAAAAGCTCTTGTTCTCTACAATACTCAATCCTTTGTAGAAAACGTCTGCATTTCGAAATTGATTCATCATTGCTTTTACATACATACATAGCTGATTATTTACATCCTTTCAGTCAGCATTACGGTCTAGCTTCTCATACCACTTATATTGGGTGTGTTAATTTTATACATGAGTGGCAGGACCAACAGTTTAAAATCAACTCTGGAACGACAGAATCTTATGGAGCAAAGTTTTTCATTGTAATTTTATTTACTATCAGAGCTTTTGCCAGAAATCTGCGGGAGTTGCCGAAGAAATATTTTCATATTTCCTTTGAGATAATATCGCCTTCGGGTTAAAATCGTGGTGTCATGTCTAATAAGACAATACATTATCTACTAGACCACGAAATTAGAGATTTATTTAAGAAGCAAGCACAGAGGTAAGGTTTCCCTGTTAAAATAGAACTGCGTAGATCAGGCTAAAGCCTTGTCTATTTTAAATATAATATTGGAGGAAGACGCAGTCATATATAATACTGAACATCATTTAAAGATAAATCGAGAAATGAAATCATAGACGGTCAGACGATCAAATCATTGCAGCTATCTCTCTTATTATTCAGAATGGGGAGTATCAGTCAAGCATTTTATTTAGCTATCAGTATGGAATAGTGCCGTACTATCAGTTTTTCACAGTGGGAGTATCAGTCAACCATTTATAATATTAAGTATTGAATAAAGTTAATAATTGAACTTAACTTGTCACAATTGTTTCGAATGATATGCTGAACTCAGGCTAAAACAACTTGATTAAAATCACGAAACAAATTATTACAAACACTTTGATGGTCAAATTATCTGGCTCAACACTGTTAGCCAATACGATCTTTGCTGAATTAATTGAAGACGGCTATTGGAAGTTAACACAGCTCTTATCCTTTTTCATTTCTATCATTTATGTTTTATAATCTAAAAACTATTTGCTCATCTTTAATCAAATGCAGCATAATTTTAAAAATTTTATAATATTTTCATCCATCCATACATGCGTAGGTATTACTGTATTAATTAAGTTATTAAATCTACTGCATATTTGAATTAATCTCTACATTTGCATGCCATTAAATATAATTTGAATTCCAATTTTTTGTTTGTTTTTTATTTTTTTATTTAAGTATTATCGTCTACTTTCCTTTTGCTCATAAATGATGGTTGGTTGAATAATAAATGCAAAACAATTTCCACGAGAAATTTCCATTGGAAATTATTACTCTATTG
>QOCX01003365.1:0-17767 GCA_005959815.1 Sarcophaga bullata | reverse complement strand
CCTACCATCACCCCACCCTCATTCTTTTCCTACTAAAGACAAGACGAGTAAACTCATCAAGTCTTTGCTTCGTCTGATCCGTAGCTAAGGCCCTACTAAAGTCCACCATATCCCCCGTCTCGATGATAAGCATCGACCCGAAACGACATCCTTCAATAAACGTGTCACTTGAGAACTTAACAATATATATTATATTTTTTTATCACCTAATATCCTGCAGAACCCTGAGCTAATCTACTGAGGACACTGCTAGTAATATATTTGGCGATACTTTCCATACTAACTATCCTCCATCTCCTATACATCTACCGTGACTCTAGAAGGCGATAAGGTGCTCACATTTAGCTATAGGCCCTCCTTCAGTTGAAAGTAAGTAAGAGAAGTAAGAAAGTACTGAAAGGCTGATGACCTTAAGATAAGAGCGGGAGACTTCAGGAGGAAAACAAGCGAGTACTGCTTTACACCCACTCAGTAAAAATATCCCTCTGAGACACATTAACACAAATACAGATGCTTCCAGGTATGCCATTCTAGATGTTTTCATACATACCTACCCAAACGATTCAAGAAGATCGCGACTCTTCCTCTAGCCTACAACTCAGCGCCGCCAGCTCGACCATCTAGAACACGTACTGGTAATGTCGGCGGGCCACACAACCAGCAACTACTAACGAGGCCACAGAAGGTGCCCATCGCACACCCCGTCAGACATCGTGACCTGATCTGCGCCTTTCCTTCAAACCTCACATTAAAAGGTTGGCATCATTCCAAACCCCCGATCAAAACAACCGAAAACTAACACCAAAAATATACAAGAAACCAAAGTCAAAAAACTCATAACCCGAACCGAATAAACCGAGATCAGTAGAATTTAACAAGAAATTGTCACAGAACTAATTACGAAGTCAAACAACCCACATCAAATATCCACTAAATGATGAATGCCTGAAATATATGCTGAACAAGATTCAGCACCGGAGAACAAGAGTCGTTTAGTATTACACCAAACGCGTGTTTTCTTTTTACACTAAAATTTTTGCGGAACAAATTAACCGAATTAAAATAATATGTTTCTGGCACAAATCAAAGCTCTATCGTAAACCACACAAATTAAATATATTGTCACACTAGTATACTCCGCACGATATAAACCACTGATATTTAACTTGAGTTAAATTAAAAACACAACCAAACGCAACCCAAAGTACACAGCGAAGGGTGCAACTACAGTAGGTAAGTAAAGTAATTTGATCAGGTAAAAAACCGTTTTAAACTTTTGGTGAATAAATCACGGAATAGTATATTGGGATTACTCTAGACTCTACGATCTTGCATGAATTAAAATATAGAAAAAAATATGTTCGCGACGACCCCACTCTATAAATAAAAATCAACTATACAGTTGTTGTAGGTGATATACATAATGTATGTTGAATTTATATATGTTTGTTTGAAGTTTAAAGTATGAATGGACCGTTGTTCCTTTTTTGTGTACCATACACACTAAATACCACCACATAATTATTACATTTACATAATTGCCATTACAAACCTGTGGGTAACGGTCCAGCTTCTTACACCACTTTATGTTTGGTGTGTTAATTTTATACATAGTTGACGGCACCGTACCGTTTAAATTGGACTCCGAACTACAGATTTTTGAGAGATTTTCAGGCAATTTTATTACTCTCAGAGTTTTCCCAGATATCTGCTGAGAAGAAGTCGCCGAAGAAATATTTTTTTTTTTATATTTCATTTTGATGTCTGACCTGTCTGAGGCCTGAACGTCTAATAAGCCAACACACTACCTACTAAACTACGGCGAAATTAATTAATAAAATAAAAATATGTGCATTTTAATTCTCAATCTTAAAGAACACTTAAAATCTATTGTTGCTGTAATTGATTGTGAATACTTCGGAGCAATTTTACCACTTTGGTTGTCGAATTTTTTGGAAAAGTATATGAAAGCAGATATAATTATCAAAAAAAAAAAAACGTGATGTAGTCAATATCACCAAACAAACTCACAATTAATTCTTTTTCATTATATAATATATATATCTTATTGCATTGAGATGATTATAAGTACCATGATTCTAATGGCATTTTAAACATACTTAATGTATTTTTTGATTACATACGAGTATTGTTTAAAGAACCTTATCCCAATTGGCAAACCGTATATGGCGGTAATAATAGCGTTGAATTTTGCCATAGTATTTTCTGTTATTCTTAATTGTATCTCTTGTGATCACCGAGATGAATTTATTTATTAATTCTAAGAGATTATATTCATGTATTCATTCAGTCACAAAAAATATTCTTTAAATATGCAAGTAAATCTTGTTGAAGTATGGTTAAGCTCGCAATTATTTCAGTCATTGCATAAAATTTTGTGGAGAGACCAACAATCAATTTTTGCTCCCTTCTTAACAGCTATCACACAATTCTTAGTGGTACTTCTAATAAATATGTACATAAAATATATATTTACTTGCGTAGCTACATTAGCTTTTTTCAGCTGTTTAGATTTCGTCGTATGTCAAAGTATATCTCATCGTGTGTCAAAGTATTCTTAAATTTAGTTGAGGTATTATTTTTCCAAAACATTAGTTATTGTTGGTGCGCAGGGTGTAGCAATATGCCAATATCCATTTAATTCCTCAGTGTTTAAGTTTCAGTTCTTTACCTTTTCCAATAAGTTTATTTTGAAATTTTTTACAATAAACACAAACAACCAAAGCTTAAATTAAAGTTCCTTGAACTGTTAAAGTTCCATCCATGCAAATGTAAATCCTCCTTTGGCATTATTATATGGAAACACTCTAAAGTTGCATTTAATTTTATTCATAATACGATTTCCATGGCATAATATACCAGATATACAACAAGCGGACTTTTGCTCGTGTTGGAATCCCTTAATTTCTCACATTGCATTTTTACAAATTCGTTGGAACATATGTACGATAATACGTGGATGGTGAATATCAAAACTGCTGTGTCAGCAACTTAACCCAAGGCACGATAGAAACCCAGATACTTCCTTTGGTTGTCCTATTATTTCTCAATATAATCAATACGCGTAAAATGGTGTAATTCGGTGTAATCCCTGCATTCGTTATTTGTCATTTGCTTCATGCAACCAATAGGTCTCGCATGAGTCCTTTATTGACTCCTCATCTAAGTAATTCTTCCTAGATTTCTTGAAATATTTTGTCACTATCTGAAACTGCCTGCGAAGAGTTAACTAAGCCTATTATGACATTGGCTATGTATTAGGATTGTCAATATATAAAATCTGATCGATAAATCGATGGTTGTGACAAATCAGTTTCCCGAAATATCACAGTACCCATATGATGCAACGTTATCTCAGTGAACTCTCAGTGATGGAGAGCCGCTTTGCTCTCCGTGAATAATCTAATCTAGCTTCTCTTTGTTTACTTTTCTCCAAACAAATATTATTTTAAAAAATACAACGCAAATATTAATACATCATATAAACTTTCATTACATTTGCGCCATTTATGAAATTTAGAATTTAAGACAATTTTTAACGGATGACTAATAAGACGAATGGTTAATGAAACATACTTCAAATCGAGATCTGATACTATTTAATAAATATAAGATTTGATTTTATTGAAACAGAATCAAAATGTCGGAAATGGACTTCTGTTTCTTATAAGATAACTTTAAATTCAAAATGCTTATTTAGGTATAATACTTGCCTTCATTTTTGCATCTCTTAGTGAAAGGATTTACAAACCTTTTTGTCTTGTATTTAAACATTTCATGCTAATGATATTCATATCCACGTTGTTTTATACAGGAATTTAGAGAACATATTTGTTTTTTAAATAATTCATGTTGCTCCTTTTAATCCATTAAAATGTTTACGTACCGTAATAACATTCAATTCAATACTGTAGAATTGAAATGGAATAGACATTAAGTCATAATTTTCCTTTTGGATTATCTTGAATACAATATTCAAATGCTTATCATAATGACTTCACTTCAATAAGTGCATTTCATAACTAATTTCTTATTAAGTTACTACATTTTATGTACAATTATGTGCATTTACTTGAGGAGATATGAGCAATACTAAGGACTGAAAAGCAATTTATACTGTCAGAGTACATTGCTGGCAGAAATATCGAATAAAAGACTTTCTATAATTATGTTCAACGATTTATAATGAATATATATTAACTGCACAATATTGTGGAGTTCTATTGACATAATTTGTGTAAAGAAATAATTTTCTATATGGTATGTAGATTCTCAAAAAAAAAGCTCTACTCTTGTTTCACAAAAGGTTTATAAACAAGATGAGTTTTTATTTGTTCTTTCTAAATTATGAACTAAACTTCTATATAAGTTGTGAAACTATTTAATTTGAGACATTATTGTTAAAGTAAAATGCACGACAAATTATATTCATCCCACATTTCATAGATTTTTCTTATCGCAATTATGATAGCGTTTACTTGCACTATTAAATTAAAGATTTGGAGTCTTCGGACAATGGCACCAACTTTTCATATATAAATAAAACGTAATTTAGAGAGAACATTTTGAAGATTTTGCTTTCGAATTTATACGTCACAACCACCAACCACCAAAAAAAAAAAAAAAAAAGTATTTAACGAGAAAAAATATTTTTGATACTGTTTAGCGCAGTAAGGTGCTCTAGGTTATGAGAACTATCAGAGAGTATATTCGGTAAAGGCTACAAGAGTTACATAAAATAATAGTGGATGATGAAGCAATTAAATTTCATGGCATTCCAGAAGAAAGCGAAGCTGTAGTAACTCCAGATTACTCCGACATCGGAGAAATCCAGTTACCCACCTATGAAAGCGAAAGATACTGCAAAAAAATCTTATGAAATAGGCATTCAATATTATTTTATTTTTATATGTTTTCAGCTGTTGACGTAAGGGTAGATGAGAATATGACCACAACCATTATTGGATTTGAAAAAATTTACTCAAACATCGCTAATTATTAGAAAACACTTCTAGTGAGGCTATCATTAAATTTCAGAAAGATATCAAACCCACTTTTAGATTTTATAAAAATTCCACGGGTCCGTAGCAGTTGACATTAAGGTTAAGCTTATCTAACTGCTAAAAATGCATACTATATACATACATACAATACACTACAGAGATTTCAATCCATATCTACTGCCTGCTTACTATTTCTACAACATTGTCTTTAAATCTTTATCAAAGTCAAATCTTTAAACCGGTTTCCTGTGCTATATAAAACGAAACTAACATTATAAAACGAAAGTACTCCAAATATCCGGTCAACAAAACATTTGCCTAAAGTGCAAAATACAGAGCAGAGTAATTAAAAGCAATAAACACAGTAAAGTGAAATTACTTAATGAATTTATCGGCAACAAACGTTACGAAACATGATAAAAGTGAAGCAAATCTTTCAAATCACTTACAACTCTAACGTTAACACGATAAACAGCATATACAGTACATAATGTCATTCATGCAGACAGAAAATGTTCAATTCTATCCAAAATTCTTGCTAATGGTAGCTCGATAGTTGTAAATATGTTAGATAAACATGTTTTCATGAATAAAAGTCTTTACCTTGATTTATTGGAATTTGTAACACAGCCATTTGAAATTATTGCCTTTGAGATCAAAAAACCGAATACTCATGTTGTACACACATGGAATCATACAAATTTGTATCGTAACATATAAATTCTAACAATCAAACAAACATTTGTTTGAAAATAGGGAATATGTATGTATTGTAGGTAGTTTTTAGAGCTTGTACCAGGAATGACCGTGATAATTATAAATGAAGTTAAAGGAATAAAGCGAAATATATAAAGTACTTCTGATATTATCCAAATGAAATGTCCTCGTACTCTTGCCTCAAATTGAAAATAGATGGTAACTTTCATTTTTAATAAAAGAAGGCATTAGGAAAGTTGAAATTTCATGACATTATAATCACAATAAAATATTTTACACCGTTTCAATATAGTACTAATAATCCGTGTTTCTATCCTTACTTTATTTCTTTTAGTTTTGAAAAAAGCTTTCAATAAAATGTTAGTAGCAATAAAATATTGTATGTAATGAAGATTAATAATAATATATTACGAAGCGTTATGATGCACATAAAAATTGTTAATAATAAAGCATAAAGTAGAGATTTTTAAATTTTTTCTTGTAATACTCTTATCGCATTTATATTCTCCAAAATTTAATATTCATTAAAAATGTATCCACTGACTTTTAAGAGCACCTTTAAGCTAAAAGTCTTCGGCATGAAGTCTACGTTAAAATTACTCGTATACGAATAAAATCCAATAAAGCATCGCCTGTAAATTGAAATGATAAAAAAGTAACGGTGTTGATAACAACGTGTACGATGTACACTAACTTACCTGCCACTTCATAAAATCAGGTTAATAGATGATTAAATATTGGATTTCAAAATTGATAATAACCCTAAGCATACCAATAAATATAGTTTCACTGTTCTTACCAATTTTTTTTTACATTAGCTAAAGCAGTGGGACGATATTTTTTATAATTTTGATATACGAATTTTATATAAATATTAGTAAAATCACACAATATATAATTTATAGGACATTTAAGAAGCCATTATTACAAATGTCTTTAAAACTTTAATATGGAAAATTTTAACGGGCAGATAATTTCTTTTCATTCATTATAAGCACACAATACGGTAGAAGTGAACGTTTAAGCCAAAGGAAGCATACTGTAAGTTTTAAAAGTTAATTGTGGTATGAACTTTGCAATATTAAGTATTATTTTTAATATTGGCAACTCAAATATAATAAAAATGACAAAAAATAACAAACAAATAGCCTCGTCGGTTTGCCACACTTTATTTTATTCAGTAAGTTGTATATAAAGTAAAAAAGTTAAAAGATTACTATATGTTAAACTTTAGCTAAAGTACCTTTTTTTCTTAACTTTCTACGGTGAAGTAGACCTAAAATGAACTAAATTGACATACCTGTAGGATTAGGGAGGATAAACATTTTTAGAATTATTGGAATGAGATAGTTATTACTTACATTTTTTTATGGGTACCTTGTTTATACTCCTTGTTGTCCTTATAATATAAAATCTTTAAAAGCGCAATTACTTAACTTTAAAGCTTAACGCTTAACGTCTAACCTTGCCGGTTCAGCTTATAATAATGAAAAGCATTTATCTTGCCCGGCTTAAAATCCATTCCTTTAGTTAAAAGGCAGGTTTTAATAATGGCCCTTAAAGGAGGTTTGTTCCAAAATTCATTAACAAAAAATGTTTCATAAATTTAAGAATAAAACTCTTTCCAACCATGGCAAAAAGGAGACTTTTCGTTTTTGGAGGACAACTTAAACCACATCAACCAGCTGCATTCGTAAACAGTTCGTTGATCCTCTATAAATTAATATGAATTGTGAACATGTCAAATGTAAAGCATCGATTCGTTCTAAAAGCAGCCTACCATTTGCAAAAGAGCTACTAACAACCTGACACAACCCCCAAACAGTGAAAAAAACCGGCCACAACCAGCTAAAGACCTGCAACCTAAAACAACAGCCTCTGGAAAGAAAGAAAGTTTCGCTTCAAAGTTCCTAAGGAGGAAGGGGAGTATGTAACATCTTTTATCCTACATCCCTTTAAATACCAACGTTTATTTTATTTAACACAAAGATTTTTAATACTATTTTTGAATAACGATTTTATCTAACGTAAACTACAAAAGTTTTTGCAAAACCCTGTGTTTAGAAAAGACAATTGGAATTTTACTCAAAATAAAACAGTGCTAAGAAGGAACCATCGCTACTTGCATACTTCCATAGTTCTATTTAACCAGAGTCTTATGAAGTAGCAAGGTACGAAGACATGTAGTGTGTCGGATTTCTAATTCTTAGAATATTAAAAAAAAGTCCCACAGAACCGCAAGAAATTGAAATAAGGGATTGGAGAAGCACTGGATAAAACTTTGAAATCCAAATTTTCATGGTTGGATGTTCATATTCAAGCTGTGTTGAAGGATTTATATTTTTTTAACATAGAAAGACCTACTGACGACATTGAGTACGGAATACAAAAGATCGTTCTCACCATTAGAAATTATTTATATCTTTCACATTATTATACAGTCACGGATTTGTGAAAGCTAAAAGCCGCTTATTACGTATGTTTTAATTACTATTTCGTAATACATATATTTCTGAAAATAATGTGTATATTTGTATTCTGTCGCCACACCTCCATACATTTTCTGTAGTTAATGTTCAGCGGACATGACAAGATGGCCGTTAACGAACATTTCTTTACTTTTTTACTTCCTTTGGTTGGCGCTACTTACCATATGTTATGTGAATGCTATTTGGGAGCAAATTACAAAATACCTATGTATGCCTACCAAAATTTGTTTTGGTATTAAAACTCTGTATAAATTATTAATTAATTATTAAGAAGATTATTAAGACCGAAAAGAAAGAAAATAAAATTACAATAAAAACAGGAAGATTTAATCCATTATTTTTTTTATCATATTTATTAAATTAAATTTTAATTTTATATTTTTTTTTTTTTCTTTCTATTCTGTCAGGCATTCCGGCGAGTAATTTTTTAATAAAACTCAAAAACGACTAGTCCACACCATGACATAACAATATTATCAGGGTGCACACATTTCGGGAGATAATTAAAAAGTTGTTTCAGTAACGGGCGTCCTGCACATGCAACAAGAAAATGCTGGTAAGACTAAAAAGGGGATAAATTGTTTGGCCAGAGTTTTTATTAGTGGCAAACGTTAATGACTCGGCAAACATAAAGCAAATACGCGATTTTCTCTCTACTATATGCGAAAAAATGTCGGAGAATGTGGACAAAAAATTTAAAATACAAAAAACACAGACCAAACGGTTTTTCACAACAAAAAAATTAAAAAAAATAAAAAGTTTGTTACTTTAAACTGAATGAGATGACATTTAACTCAGCCAATAAAAACGTTCTACGTACTTGACACTCACATTACAAACCATGTATTTCGCAGGAGGCAATTATATTTCATGTATAAACACACACATTACAAGCTAGCTTCTTATTGGGTTTATAATACTGGTTGTTGCATTCAATTTCTCGAATGGAACTTTTTGCATTTTTTAACCATCTTTTTCCACTCTCCGTTGTTACCTAAATTATTTTAAGCGTCAGTAACGTTACACCTAAATTGATTTGGGCCTTTAAATATTCAATCGGTAGGAATACGAAGTAAATTTGACATTATTTTTGCAAAAGTGTAAGCAAATCAAACAAAATGCAATGGAACTTACTTAACGTTTTACTTTTTATCATTCAGGTCTACGAAATTTAACCCGTATGTTTTTTTATTAGACAAAAAAAGGATTGTCCACAAGAAGTTAAATCTGCCTCCGAATTATAAATATAAAAAGGAGCACCATTACATACAAACATTAATTTTTCGTTTTTATTTATTCATCGATTCTAGAATTAAGTGATTTAGGTTTTAAACGTACTCAGGCTAAAGCTAGTTGTAATTTTTGTACCTGTGCCTTATAAAGTTAGGCGATAAGTTTTAACAAACTGCACGGAATGCATTTTACTTTATAAATGGCAGCAAAACACAAATGCTTTGCAATTGCATCCTAAGTTCTGTGTTCACACAAGGAGATTCTTATTTTTTAAGTTGCCAGTTTATTGGCGAGATAACACGGGGGGGTAAAGAAACGCGTCAGCTCTACGTTGTGCTTTCTTTTTAGTAGCATATAATAAGCAAAAAATAAATAAACTGTTGATTAATTCTTTATCGATGCTTGACACTAAAACCTTTCTCACGCTATATCCATACTTCGAGTGTTTAAAATCCTTGATTCAATGCATGACATTTCCATTGACAGCAGTGGTTCGGAGCATTGCCAACATAATACTCTCCACCCTGAACACTAGTTCTCTCACTTGTTGCCTAAACGCAAAGCAGCAGAATCTTACTCATTGTCGCGTGCCTTTAATAATCACTTCCATATTACCAACCATGTATTCTATTTATGAGAGGACTGCTGCATTGCGCTGTATTGTTGTTTAAGAGCAGACCAATTTCAATCAAAATATCGATTAGTTGATTACCCAGTGCAGCATCATTTTTTTGTGTTGTTTTAATTACATTTGCGAATTTCTTTTATGGCAAATGGCCATTAAGTCGTGAAAAATGTTTATTATATTATAATGGATGGACCCATCTATCGTTTAAATTGGAACCAACGATTATTTCGGAATCTGCCAATTCTTATGTCAATCGTATTCTGTCAATGCATTATCACCCATTGAACATAATGAATAGATCAGATCTATGCTTGAGCAACTTTGGAATTTATTGGAAATTTGGGGCCAACAAGAAAATGCACCGATATATCGATTTCATTTGCTGGGGTACGTTGATAAGCAAAATTGCCACATTTGGGGCGCAGACACCCGTACAGTGACTTACAGAAGCCAATACACCCATACGTGTGACTGTTTGGTGCCGGCCTTGTGGGAGCGAGGTATCATTGGCCCATATTTCCATGAAAATCGGGAAACGGGTGCAACCATTATTATTAAATATTTAATTGAAATGCAACTGGTTTTGTTTTTGCACTTGCTAAACTTAATGGATTTTAAACTTCCAACCACAGGAGATTTATGTTCGCAAGGATGTACACGTATTTACTATTATCGCACTTGGTCGATTTTTATTTTTTTATTGCGATCCATCATTGTTTATATTTTGCGTATGTTTACCGCTGATACTTGTTATTTTACACTACACTACTGCGATTTGTTAACTTTTTGCTTCTAACACCACTCCTGTTGAATTCAGTTTGTTGCAAGTTTTATTGAAGTAAAATTTATTACGAATCAATATTCGGTCGAGTGACTGTATTGGAGTATGTAGCGTAACGTATATTCCTGTTACATAATTAAAGAGTGTACAATTTATTTTTTTAATTCGTGTGAGTTTATTTTTACCAAAATTTGACCACCAAATGGAAAAAATTTATTTGAAACGAAATTCTTACTAATTCATCGCATCTCGATAACATTTTGCCATTCCTAGTACAAAGCCATTTTTTCCATCAATGTTGATCTACTTGGTTTTCTGAGTGTAAATTTGGTTCAATTAGGCCTTGCATGTCTCTACGGAGTCTAAATTTACATCATGAAAAGAGTTTTACAAAAATCTGAATAAAAGACAATCTGATCTGATCTTGATGGGCGCACTGCTAAAAAGACATCTCAGTTTCTTCCGAATTATTAAGAGCGTGGTCTGGATTTCTCAAAATGGAACACAATAACTTTTCTGCTGATCCATACTAGCCAAATTAGTTGAATGGTTTCAATATCATTAATTTTTAAAAGCACAGGATTAAATAAATAGTTTTTCCAGGTCATAGAAGCTAATGAAGAAATACCTTCAAACAGACAGTACCTTCCACAAAGTTTCGATATGACTCTATAAGACTATTTCGGGGATCATTTGACACAGTTGAAGTAAACAGTTTTTTTCGCCCTCAAAACAGAAGTCCAACTGAAAAATTTCCTTCAAGAGAAGTAGGGCACAAATTGCAACAGAAAACACAATAAGAACTAGTATATTCCCAATACCAAATAGGTTAATGGAGTGCTTGACGCTTTAAGGCATATCCTACTAAACATAAGGAGACGTACGACATGTTACTACAATACTTGGGCTTTTAAATTTCTCTTGAGTTTCTCTTGGGTACTTTTACGATGCAAAAATATAGAGTCTCCACAGCAATATTTCCTTAAATTTCTTTTGAATTGTGAGGAACATTAATTTTTTTTGTGTTTTGTAATAAAATGGAAATAAATTATTAAAAATAAGTCTAAAAAACATCAATTACACTATGCGACAATACAAAAAATTAAATACACCCAAGTAACTACATAGTCCTAAGCTGTTCACCTAGGCTGAGTAGAATTCAAAAATACTTTTTCTATATTTCTCGAACCGTCCAACACTAGTTTATTTGACAAAAATAGTTTTTTTTTTTATCCCTTTCCACAAAAAATTATTGATTACCCAAATTACGTTTGAACCTATTTTAAAACCCCAAAGTTTTTAGAAAGGGGCGAAATTAGCCTTCTAAAATGATCATACATAAACATTTGTTCAAACTAAATGTGTTATAAGTTTTTGATGGAGTAAGACTTGGAAAATATTATTTTTCCTTATTATTTTCAAGTTGACCATTCTTATTGCAAAAATTTAATTATAATAATCTATAAAAAAAAGTGCTGACATTTTTAAAGTGCATGCTCTTTTGAATAGAGTTAAAATCCGTTTGATAAAATCGAGTAAAAATTACAGAAGATATTTATTTAAATGATATAAGAGCAGACTCATATTTTTTATATTTTTTATTTTATCAATGAACTTTAAGTTAAAAATTTCAAATTATTTATTTTTTATTTTCACTATCTGCAACGGGTGTTGTTTTAAAATATTATTGCATATAAGAACTGAAATTGTTAAAGTATATTGGGAATACCTTAGCTTTCGCTAATCCACTGTAGATGAAATACCAACCAAACCCATACTCTCCATCAAATTTCGCTAAATTTTATGCACTAGATTTCATGGAAAATTTGACGTTTCTTATACACTCAATATCTATTCAGTTTATTCCAATTTTCATTTTCAAATAGCACTGGAAGACAGCGCTTAAAGTTGAAAACTTAACTTTGAAAACTTAAAAAGGTTAACCCTTAGGAGTACCGGGGGAACCTTGGGTTAACTCTAAGTGTTAAACAGAACAGTTATACTGTATACATACTGAACTACAATAGATTTGCTTAAGTCACTACAATCAATGTATTCGTCCCTTTTCCCTCAATAATGTTTGCATTATTAAATACTTACTATTGGGCGTAACTGAATTTAATTCAGAAGGAATACAAATAAAAATTTATGTTGGGTTAAATAAATATAAAATTCGGAATGCTATTAAAATACATACAATCGATATGCAAAAAATAATTTAAATTTATAAAACTAAGTCGAGCATAATACAATTGATTTCCTAGACGATATATGAGTTCGTAGGTCTACCTTTGGTTTTTTTGTATATTGAATAATGCATACAGATAAACATTGTGATATTGGAAGCACCTGATGGTACTGGCAAAACTTTTATTAATGACTTTAATTGTAGAATTGTATTAACACTTCCACTCTCTGGCATTTAAGCGATATTATTGGATAGTGTTAGGTCGGCGCATTCAGCGATAACATGAGTTTGAATATAATGATAAATGACGGAATTTAAATTACGGGACAATAATTCGGAATTTATCAAAAATCATGGCTCGTATAGAGTTTTCTGCATTTTAATTTTTTTTTTTGTATTTTAAGATCGAATATTCAAAAATGATCGTGAAATTGAAAATTTATTTTAGTGCTGATTTCCTACTTTTCGGTGCAGGTATCACACTACATTGTATCTCAAAGTCAACACGAATTTTTGATTGCGTTTTCTTTTATGCAAAAAATGTTGCCACAATATT
Organism: Sarcophaga bullata; assembly: GCA_005959815.1. Taxonomy (NCBI): domain Eukaryota; kingdom Metazoa; phylum Arthropoda; class Insecta; order Diptera; family Sarcophagidae; genus Sarcophaga; species Sarcophaga bullata. The sequence continues at coordinate 4,151 of QOCX01003365.1, read as the reverse complement.
GTGAAATATTTATTAAATATTACCATAATATTTAAAAATAATATAAAATATTTTTATGAAGCTCTAAAACAATTGGCGTGCATCTAAATATTTAGCGATTTTAACCCAATACAAAGCGGAGATTCAATTCGATTCTTTTAATCATGGAACAACCAATGTAAACTCATTTTATTATCTTATTAGTTGATGAGTTGTCAAAATCTAAAAAGTATAACTTATCAAAACATGTTTGCGTATAGAGTTTGACAACTACGATTGCAAGACGAAGTAGTTCCAAATACTCAAGTGAGAGTGTCTCATTCGTTTTGCGCGCTTTTTACTGCTGGCTAAAGGTTAGCCTAATGAGACTATGAATTCAAAAATGGAATAATATGTGTAATCAGTTAAACAGATCCTAAATCTATCTTCAGTTATTTGAGCAATTTTTCTCCAAATTCTACGGCAAAAACGCATTTTAATAGAAATTAGAATTACTTTGAGATTACAATTCCATAATTTTCATCCATACATCTGTTAAACATATTTGTCAAGTTTCGTCTTTCTTTCGCTGAAAGTTTTCACTTTTATGCTTAGGTTTTTGGCAAAAAAAGTGCCACAAGTTGTAATTTTAAATATATTGAGAGTATCACGGTATATAATTGGATTAATAATACTTAACATGCCGCCAGTTGCAACAATATCTGCGGATAATAAGATATAAAACTTGTTGTAATCACAAAATTTTAAATTTAATTTTAAAATTAATTTTCGCTTTAATTTCAAGCATGAAAATTTAATTGTTTCCTGATGCAGATAGTTCTCCAAATCGAAACGCAAATTTACATATAAATGTGTGAGTTGATCGACATATTGATACATTAAGGGCCATTATTATAACTTGCCGTTAACTAAAGGGAGGATTTTAACTGGCAGATAAATTATTTTTCGTTATTATAAGTGGCCAATAAGATAGAAGTAAGCGTTAAGCTAAAGGGAGGATCATCCTACCGATAACTTTTAAAGTTAAGTTTTTGTCTGAACTTGCCATATTATTCCATATTATCCTTTATTTTCAATACGGCAACTTGTAATATAAACAAAATGAGCAAATACAACAAAAAAAGCCAGTCGTGAACAGTTAACAGTCTTATTGGCATTGCTTCGACACTGCCATATTTTTGAAAATGTTCACTTTATTTTATCTGTAAGTTGTAATAACGAAAATAAGTTAAAGGTAACTTTACAGTTCCCTTTATTTAAAGGTACCTTTAACTAAAACCAATTTGGCTGGCAAGTTGTAATAATGGCCATAATCATTGTAAGGTTTTATTACTTAAATAAACTTAATTTAACAAAATTAAATCAATTCTTTGTAATAATGAGATTCTGAAAAATGGTGAACAATATTTATTGATAGTTATTGATAGTATTGAAATAGTAAACAATTTATTGTTAGAAAATCAAATGCAAAACCTATACAGAAACAACCCAATTTTCTTTTAATTGCCATTGCAGCTGTTTTAAAAGTGTTTCTTTACAATATGCTTTTATAACCAAAATTATACATTTTTGAGGTGGTAATGTGAAAGCTCTGTTATTAATTATTTTATATTTAACAAAAATGATTCCTGCCCTACTTTATAAAACTCAACAAAAACTGAAAGTTGTTCCAAAGTTTTATTGAATTTCAAGAAACCTTATGTTGGTAAATGAAAATAAATAACGTTATAGAAACTTGGTTGAACTAAATGCATTTTCTCTATTCAACAATGGCAATAAATTTCCCGGAACTCAATTGAAACTATAAGATAAATAAACATAAGATGTTTATATATAAATGTGCTCTTAGTTATATTATTACTTTATTTAAAATACAAAAAAAAAAGAAAAACATTTAAAGAAATTAAATTTCAGCTTTATTTAATTTATTTCAAATCTAGTCAAGAAGTATTATAAATAGAATATGAGAACAAAAGTTAGTTTTAATACAGCACCAAATTAAACCAAAATTTAAGTTTAAGTGGTCAATAGTCCATTGCTTATTCATGTTAAACAATTACTTTTTAATTTCTAGGCATCGTACTTATAAAGTTGCTAATGTAATTCAATGTTATTACTTTGATTGGTTGTTCTAATTTAAAATAACTTATCGGCGTTGCTGACAGATTTGTTGAAAATTTTTCATCTTGAAATCATAAATATATTCTGAATCGGTTTAAGACTGCTAGATTAGAAAGAACACTGCAATGTATTTGTTAGCCCATTCACACTTAACGATCTTTAATACATACATAATTGGCCATTACAACACTTCAGTCAGGATTACGGCCTAGCTTCTCACACCACTCTACAGTTTTAAAGTCTACTCCGAACGAAAGATTTTAAGAAACTTTTCATGGCAATTTTATTTGCTCTCAGAGTTGTTTACCCAGAAATCTGCTGAAGGAAACCGCCGAAGAAATATTTTTTCATATTTCGTTTTGATGTCTGACCTGGGGCGATTTTTAATGCCACCCGAAAAAAGTCTCTGTTTAATGTGAATTTTGCACTAGCGGTTCTTTTGTCCACATTATATTTGAGGACGACGTTGGTTGGGCCATCACTAATAGGGCGATGATTTATCTGAAATATAACTAATCTGGACACAATAATTGTGGTTTCAACAAGTCGTGCTACTTGCCTTCAGCTCATATCACTTAGATATTTTGCTCGAACATGTATAGTAACCCATGCGGAGGTGAAATGAATTGGCTGCCGAGATCATGTGTTGTGACATCGTTAGATTTTTTTCTTTTGAGGTTCTTTTAAGGTGTATGCGTATAATGCGTGATCTTCAGAGCCAACATATAATCCAATATCATCCGGTAAAATTTTCAATTCAGCTTGATTCACGAAAAATAGAATATTTTGGCGCACATAAAAGCATTAATAAGTCCTTTAAAATAGTAAAAAAAAATGCTCTCCTCTGAGTCTAAGCCGAGCTTTTCAGTTTTTTTATGATACAAACAAATTTGTGTGCAATTGTATCTTCTTAAATTTTGTTTGGCTTTTGTAGAAATAGCTGTAGGATCGTTTGTGAAAAACAACCTATTCGACCCTCATACAGTTGTCACACGAGATCTGCTAAATTCCACTCTAATAATTATTCAAAATTTTGTATATGAATTCTGAATTATATTGGAGAGCAAAATAATAGTTGCAAGTATTCTTAAAAGTTGAATTCATACTATTTTGATTAAAAATTGTTTCTTGTTTTTGGCTGTAAAGATTCTTATTACTTTTCTAAAAGACCACAAAAAATACAATAAATTAAAGAGATTGGAAAAGTACAAAGGATACATAAGCAAACACTTGGAAGATGTTTCAGTTGTAAGTGTTTTATCACTACTGTATATCATCGTATAGAAAGCAGCTACTTTAAGAATTTGAATGTTTTATTCAAATGTTAGACAGGTTGAGTAGGAAGAAATGAGTTTCATATAGCGAGTACATATACAAGGGTGGAGTATCACTTTGAAGACTAAAGATTGCTCATGCTGTTGAAGGTTATCTGTGAAGCATTTACTCTTTCAGCTGAATGAACCACAAGCAACGGCTTAAGCTCATTATGAGACAAGCAAAACGTCTTGATGACTACAGAGAGAAGTATGAGGTAGGGGCGAATGTATCAATACATACACTTTTAATGGTAGAGCCCAGAGTTGATACGCCGGTACCTGTCTTTGTTGACACTCAAAAAATTCAGAGGCAGGAGTAAGTTGAAGAGAGAGAGCAGGTCATCAAAGTTCTTCAACCCAGACCGGCGGCTGGGGGACATTTTGTCCTGTACAGCTTCTTCAATTATCTGAATTAGAAAGATGTTGTCTTTAACGTTCAAGACAAGATGTAACGAGAATTAAATTAGTTAATTGGAATGTAACTTTGCATGACTAGAAATGAAGCGTTTATTTAAAAACGGCGTGATGGGAGAATGAATAGAGTCGTGGTTGAAGTTCATCGTGGTGTCTAGGGTGAGGTTTCTCAATAACGTCATCGTATTGGGTTTTAATCTCGGAATTCCGAAGTAACCGTTTCTCGAAAACAAAGCAACAGCATCTTTACAAACTGGACTAAAACCGAAATCCATCGACATTCCGGAATTAACCGATTTCATTGAACTATTTTGCAGGTTA
>QOCX01003364.1:1671-15311 GCA_005959815.1 Sarcophaga bullata | reverse complement strand
TTCAGGGAATATTACTGGATAGAGATTGGGGTTTTAACAAAAGACTTATGCACTGGATGGATGACATAATGGTTAGGCCAACATTAATCCCTGTGGACTATGTTTGTGTAGAGAAAACAAATTTGAAAACAACAGCAATAGCAAGAGTTTATATAACCGGGATAATAAGAACCTGTCTTACAGCAGCAATGGAGCTCAAGGTTTTTTATTCATTGCATCCTTTTAATAAGGAAAGTAAAAATTTTAAATTTCTTTTCTCCATGGAACCATTAAAACATCTTCAAACTTATCAAAATGCTTGAAACCAAGAAGCGCAACAACGGCTACAAGACAGCAGCGCTAAAGTGTATAATCTGAAGGACACATACAAACAAGTTTTCTTTCCTTAAATTCCTTGTCACATCTGAACTCTAAGTATTCTACCATCCTTTTCTCGTCCATTGACAATAAAGCTCGTCTCTCTTCTACCTGGAAGTAAGGTAGTAAGTCAGCAGATTTCTTTTAACAAAGCCACCAAAGATAGGTCCGATTAATGAAGTTAGAACTATGCCGATTCATGATAATCATAAATGTATGTATGTGTGTATGTATATGCATGAGTTTAATAATACAAATCTTCCGGGTTCTGCTGTTGCATCCTTAAATACTTCATTTCAGCTTGTTTACCTTATAATCCTTGCAATTTTTATGCAAACTCGGCAATTTATCTTGACAAACAGCAGAAATATTTCCTTTTGCTCTACGCTTCTTCTCTCATTCTCATTTTTTTATTTCCTTTTTTTCATTGTCGTTGTCTTTATCATATTTACACAGTGAATGACTCCTTAGGCCGCTTTGCCACGACTTAAAAATACCGAATGAACTTGATGATGTCGATGCAACTTATGGAGTCAGAGTGGGTTTGAGGTTTCCTGCTACTACTACTGCTCAGCTCATAATATTGTTTATGGTTGGCGCTTTTATTTAAACATTCTTCTTTTTTTTTTTGTTTTTTGTTGTTGTTTTCGAATAGACTGAAATGAGTCTGTATTTGCTATTTGCAACGTTTTTATATGCTACATGGCGGTGGAGAGAAACAAATAAAGAAAATAAAAACAAAGTTATAAATAACAAGCAAATAGTACCAACAACAACAACAACAACAACAGCAACAGCAACAACACTGACAATAACAAGAAGAAAAAAAAAGAAAAATTACCAGGAGCCAGGATGACGATATCGTCATCGACACTAAAGTTACAGCAGCGAGGAGTGCATAAACAATTCAAATAATTTCAATGAAATATTACCAGCAACAACTACAACAACAGCAACGTCATCATTATCAGCATTGGCTGCATTGCAATCATCATGATTGTATGCGGCACAATGAAACAAACCAGCATTTGCCTGCATACAAGCCAAACTAGTGATATCCCAGCAGATAGACAGACAGACAGACAGACACGTAAACGAATGAATATTTAAATAAAAATTGTATTGAAGTATGAGTGAGGATATCAGGAAATGGTGTATTACATAAAACACACTACAGCAACAAATTCTATCTATCTGTTGGTAAAAAAAAAACAACAGAGAAGTCCTAGCTAAAACGCCTCAAAGTATGCAAAGGAATGTGTTTTCAGGCATAAAAGGCATTGACATTGTAGAATGCTAAATTGAAACCGAGTCAAGTAAGAAATATTGCTAAAAATACTACAAAAACAACAACAACAACAACACCAATAAACATAATAACGATGGCAGCAAAAAAAAACTGGACTGATGTTTTCCATCCATTGCAGGGGATGGGATGGTGGGTAATACAAATGAAAATAAAAAGAAGGAAATGAAACATGCAGCAATGGCAGGCAACCAATCCATTGGTGTACAAAAGATTGAAATGTTAAATAAATAAAGGTGTAAATAAAAAGAAGAAGAGAAAAAAACAATATGAAAAAATATAGATTGTAAGGGATACAACAATACTTGTGTACAACAAGTGCAATATCAACAACAGTAATAACAGCAACAGCAACAGCCATAGCAGAAATAACGTAAGCAAAAGAAAGCAGAAAAAAAACGTGGAAGACACTGAAGCAATGCTGCATGAAAAAAAATGAAAACAGGATATCAAAATATTTTTGAAAATATTTTTCCGATTGGGGTCAAATAAGGTGGCCAAATGTAAACGAAATATTACTACGTTGTTTACATCTTTTCGCCATTTCGCCCGCCGGAGTATCCATTTCCACTCGAACAACATGGCCGAGCCAGTATAGTTGCTAGATATTAATGCGCTGCATAAATCCCATGTTGAATCGAATGCACAAATCATCGCAAACTTGCATGGCTGAGTTAGCACAGCCACTGGATTTTAGTGCGCTAAACAACGTTCATGTCATTCCGAAGCTCATTCAGCTTATTGTTGGATCGGATGTGGAAATCTTCCCCAACTTCTACTGGATCGAAGATCTGAAGTAGGGCTTTTCTCTCGAATACCCTCAAAGCTGCTACGTTGGTACTTAATAGCATTCATGCTTTTGAGCCAAAAAGAAGTACGGGATAGATAAGTGAGTATTCGTTTTGTTATACGAGAAAGAGACCATAGTAACACCTATTGGCAGGAATGATCTTGACGCCTGATCTCCAGACTACCATCATATTTGCTGGTAACAACGAAGTTCCATCCATACATACATAATTGGCCATTACAACCCTTCAGTCAGGATTACAACCTAGCTTCTAACACCACTTATATTGTATATGTTAATTTTACACAGGAGTGGCGGGACACCTACAGTTTAAAGTCGACTTCGAACGACAGATTTTTGAGAAACTTTTCATGGCAATTTTATTTTACTCTCAGAGTTTTTGCCAGAAATCTGCTGAGAGAAACCCGTCGGAAAAATTTGTTTTGCTTTATATTTCGTTTTGTTGGAGATGTCTGACGTGGGGTTTGAACTGTGGCCTCGCATCTAATAAGCCAACACACTATCTGCTAGACTACGGCAATAAACACCGAAGTGAAGATAATCAAATTCACCGACTATTTCCAAATTTGTGGGCCTTAACCTGAGATCCAATACGAAGCATATTCCTGCTTGACGACAACTTATACTTCGCAATTTCTTTTTCAAATTAAATATCGGTCCATACTTGCCATCTGTTTTATAAATACAGGTAATGGGGTTAAATCAAATCAAAGTAGTATTTCTTATAGATGAGTTGGTATGTAAGTTGTTGAAAAAAAGTGTGGGCAGCTTAATCCAAGCAAACACCGGAAATTATTCATAAGCAAAAATATGCAGTGACTTTAAACCGTACAATGATAATCATGTTGATAATGATGATGCTTATTTACTCATTTACCTGTGCCATATATACATATGTATGCAAGGGTGTATGTATATACATAGCTAGGCTATACATTTCAACTGTTTTTGTATTTCATTTCATTTTTTTCTTTTTTTTTTCGTTTGCTCCAGCAATTTTAACTCTTTATGTGCAGGTATTTAGCAATTGTGTATGAAAAAACATCATTTTAAAACCCCATATAGCAGACGCAGTCAAACAATTCTATTCATGTGTCATCATATATGCAGCAGAATTACAAAATTTGTACCTTTTAAGTTTATGCTGAGCTGTATGGCCTTTTTTGATATGGCAAAAGCTGCTGCTGCTCTCTCTATCTCAACACAATATTTGCTGTTTCCATATAATTTTTTAGAGTTCAGCAGGATAAAAGATGAAAAAAACAAAAAAAGGAAAAACCATTTCATTTCATAACCGTTGCATTTCCACTTGAATTACAATTATTTCTGGCACGAGCAATGCACACCTTCGCAGTTTTGCAATTCATTTGATACGGCGAGTACATAGATGTTGTATTGATGTTTCAAGTGAAGTAAAAGAGCATGGCAATGGTGAAATACAGCAATGAATGAATGAATGAATGAATGAATGAATGAATGAATGGAGTTTATTGTTTAAACGTTTTTCTTCTTTAATTTCCCATGTTTTTTGTTTTTTTTCAGTTTTTGTTTACCATGCGGTTGGTTAAAGGCTGATTTTGTTTTCACAAATGATTTCTTTTTACTTGCCTTTGTGGCAACAGCAACAGCAGTAAGAGCAGTACTAGCAGCATAACATCAACAACAGCCAAATAACAAATGAAGCATTATGAAAATAACATTCAGCAACATTTTCCATAATCACAATAACATTTCAACAATGTCTGTAATAAATTGCTTTGCAAAAATTCTATAAAGGAGTAGAAGTAGAAGAATTTCAAATGGAAATAAAATATAAAAAATAAGAAATAAAAATTAAAAAAAATATTTTAAAAATCATAAAAAAAATATCGTGTACTTCGTCCTAAAGAGTTGCTTTTACCGGGCATGTAGTTTTGGTTATGGTTGTTGGCCATGAATCATTATTGTTACGAAGAAGATTTTTTTTTGGTTAAAAAGTATAAAAATGGAAAGGAAATTTAATTTATTTTTATTTTCATTTTCATAACCAGCAACAGCAGACACATTAACATTATTAAAATGTTTGTTTGTTTGTAATTTTACAACAACATTAATTAACAAATTAGAAAAAAAAACAAAACTTCACTCATTTATTCATTCACTCGTTCATTCATTTCATTTCATTTCATTTTCATCACATTATTTCCAATGGCTTTCAAAGTAATTATTTGAAAATGTTCCCAATGCCACGGGTTGTATTTTAAATTATAATTTAAAAATATTATTTCAAATGAATTTTAACATGAAACGGTAATTTTATTGAACTAGACTTGTAAGCAGTGCACAACAAAGAATATAAAATAGTTTGACTTGATATTCCTGCCTTAAGCAAAAGGACAGAAAATATGATTTGTTTTTAGAATAAATGAATAAAAGAAACTGAATTACCAACCTTAATTGAAATCTTTTACAACAAAATTAGAGTTAACAACACATGGACGAGTTAACTCGTCAGACATCAAGCCGTTTGTGGTACGCCTATGACGAACGTAGATCACTAAATCACAATTATCCTCTTCACTGTATGATCGACCATTATTTATCCGAGAGGGCGAAAAGTTTTTTTTCGAAGCTTAGTATTCTAATGTACAGATGCTGGAGCTTCTCACACTAATTTTAAGTTCTCCAGCGGCCTATAAGAAAAAGAAAACAGGACAGATGAGCTGACCCTAATCTATTGATTTATTGCAGCACTGGCATTTAAAGCATTTATCCCAGTCATTGGATCTTCCATTGAAGTCATCCAATAACCCGTATACATATGTTTACGGCAGTAGCAAGAACAAGAAACGAGTGAACTTGCTATTGAGGTTAGAATAATAATGGTAGGCCATCGATATCCACTATTTCTTAGTTTGCTGCATTCCAACTCTTTCAAATTTATTTCTGTTTTTTTTTTCATTCTTTTATTGAGTATACAGGCCTATCACAAAGGATCTCCTTCATCTTCCAAATACGTTTTCATTTTGTTTCAGTTGAATATAATAAGCAATCAAGCCAGTTTAGAATAAGAGGGTTACCTTCTTTCGTTTATTGCATTAGGTGCTAAGGACTTTACTTATTTAGTGCTATTTTCTGCTTCTTCCTGCTATAGTTTCTTATTCACGTTTTCATTTTCTTCTTGAGTCTGTATTTAATGGCAATAATTCAGTTTTACGAACATAAAAGGGTCTACCAACTTCGCTTTCGAAAATGTATAGAATTGTTGCATTAGGGATAAAGTCCTATTTTTTTTCCTTCTTCCTGCTCTTTTACCTACCTCTTTTTCCCTACTCTATATAATATTCTCTTTCTCTGGGGTCATTCTGTAGAATTTTTCTAAATTGGTTTGAAGCCTTTGAGTTTATAAAATTCGAAAACCAGATTAAAAGTTATCTTAGCTTCTGCTGGATTTGCACATGAATTGTTCTGATTTGTAGTTGAGCATCGAGGTATAATAATTAAGAAATTTTCCAAGTTGTCTTCCCCTACAGGTTTTTAATGTTCAATCTTTGTAAACCTGAGTATGAATTCAATGCCTTAAACAAATCCCAGATGAGTTCTCTGCCAGTTAACAGCGTAGACTACAGGTCATATAGGACCCGCTACTACAGTTCGAATTTGTCATTTCCATAGACTTTCTAACTTTATAAAGCCCGTAGATATATTCACTGGATGCCAATAATCAACAAGTTTTATTGATGGTTTATTGAACGTGTTTTCTGTTGGGCTATGAAGCCTTGGGGCTCGGAGAACCTGAAAGTGATAACAGAAAAGCCTTTGCATCCTAAAAGAGTGACTGTTTGGTGTACATTATGATCTGTAGGTGTTCTTGGGCAGCAGTTTTTCAAAATATATCTCGATACGGACAATTACTATAAATTCGGAACGCTTTGGTCGTATAAGTAAAACCATGTGGCTTGTTGATCTCCAATGAAACAAGGAAATTATTGTTTTTCCAATGATGATCAAATAAAATAAAAAAAAAGCCTGGAATAATACGAGAATTAGAAACGGCAGCTTGAAAAACATGTTAGACTTGGTGTACGTTGCTAATTTGCAATTAAGCTTTCTAATGTTTGAAGCCTCTGGACTCAGTACATTACAAAATGATTAAGGAAATAATTTAATTACAAGCTTTAACGATCATAAATATTACTGCAACCATCTGTGAAAAATCTTATTGATTTTCTTTCGTTGGCAATACCCAATACTTTCAAAGTTTTAGTTTGACATTAAATTGCTTCCTTTCTATTAGTGAAACCCAGCTTAATTGCCAGTCATTAAATTATTAAACGAAACAATATTTTCCAAAAAATTGTACCCAAAATTATCGCTCATAAAAACAAAGGGCAACAACAAAATAAACAATATTTTATTATAGATTTTGTAATGCTTCAGGCTATAAAATTATAAATTTTCTCAAGTAAATAAATTCAAGAATTTTATGAGTATTTCGAAGTAAAACAATGAATTACGGAAACTGAATCTAATAAGAAAATTTTATATGCGCCCATAAAGCACAGTTAAAGGAAAATTTTAAAATTTCAACCATAAACAACAGTCATGATTACCAAGGAAAATCCTACAAATTGTATAACGAAGCCAGGAAATGCCGGAGGCCACTATTAAAAAGCATCACCATGATTTGTGAAAGCTTGTAGCATGTCTTTCAAATACGAGTATAACAAGAGCCAGCCGTATGATGATGGTGATGATGATGATTTCATATTGGCACACTTATTTAGTCGTCATCGTTTTCATCACTAAAGTAACCAAATTTTTATTCAACGTTTTAAAATGTTAATGACTGCCTGTGCTACTGTTACTAAAGACTTTTCAGCACAAGTCCATAAAAATGTTAATGTTCATGGTAGGTAGTATGAGCAAAAATTGTTTGCCATGGCAATAAAATAGCTCAACTATTTCGAAAGGAATTCAAATGTTTCAAAAATATCAATAAAAAAACAAAAACAAAAACAAAAAGTGCTCAAAGACCAATAGTTTCTCATGCCATTTGCTAGCATTTCNCAAAAACAAAAAGTGCTCAAAGACCAATAGTTTCTCATGCCATCTGTTAGCATTTCAAGGAAATTAAGAAAGAAAAGGAAGCAGCATCTTGGCAATATTATGGCAAGTGCTTGGTAACATGAACGTTAAAGTAATGCCTTTAGAATCCAAGAAGAAAGCAATGTTAAGTACAGGATTTCTTTAAAGGCCTAAGGTGTTTTAAATTTAATAAGAGAGTTTAAGAACACTTTGAAAATTTATTTTCTTATTAAATAACCCCCGCAATTGACAAGAAAAATTTTAGGAAGAAAAAATTTTTAAAATTTTTTATTAAATTTTAAAAATTAATTTAAACGCCAGACATGCTAATTTTTATTTAAATTTTTTTCTCCGAAATTTTAATTAAGAAAACTGTTGCCTAATAGGAAAAAAAATGTCGTTTTTCTTCTTTTTTTTTTTTCTGGTGCTCTTTTCTTTTATTTGTTTCCTAACATTTCACTTAAAGACAAGTGGCTGGAAATAAAGAAAAAACAAAAAAAACAGAAAAAAAAAAAAGAAAAGAAATGCAAGAGCAGCTCTAAGAACTTTATAAAAAATTCAAGAGTTTTCTTTTCGAACTATGAAAAATAATTTCATAATTTTTTGCATAATTTTGCATTGAAAGGAATTCAAGCAAAAATACAAGGTAAATAATATATGGGGGACTCCATACAAAAATCTAATGCCTCAGCCACTAAATCGACAGTAAACAGTAGACCTTTTGCAATTGATTCTTGTGTTATATCTTCGAGGTACATCGGCTATATAGCTATTCGTGTTATTATATGACTCCTAATAAAAATCAACAATAAACTGGGGACCTTTTTAAATTGGTTCCTGTGTTATGTCTTCGAGATACAACGGCTATATAGCTATTCGAGTTATTATATGGGGGACTCCATGACAAAATCTGTTTCTTTATCCTTTAAATCAACAATAAACGGTGAATCTTTTCCAATTGATCCCTGTGTTATATGTTGGACAAATAATGGCTATAGAACTGGCAGAGTTGTACAAAAAGAGGAATATGAACCTTTTTGCTGTATTCTATAGAAAGTTCTTCAGTCTTTCCGAAGGAATTCCCTTTTTCAGAATAATTTTCCGTATAAAATTTTCTATTTTTTCCTAAAGAAATAAACTTCTTCAGCCTTTCCATGTAATTCTTGTGAACTATTTTTCAAAGAATTTTTTTTTATGGAAACCCCATATGTTGTTTGCCGTCTAACATACTTAAAGTCAATGCACGCATTTTAAGAGGGAAATTTATACAAGTTTTTTCCCCCAACTGTTCATAAAAGAAATTGAGGGAAAACAAACAGCAAAAAAAAAAAAGAGAAAAAAGAAAAAAAGAAAAGCTTAGAAAGAGAAAAATTGTGTAAGCAGCAGCAAAAGCAGCAATGGAATGCACAAGTAGCAACAACCTGCTCGCCAACATAAACAAATTGAATGAAATCAACTCGTAAAAAAAGTAAATAAACTTGATGAATAACAAATTAATCAAAGGGTAAAAAAATAAAAACTAAGAAATAAAATGAAATAGAAAAACTAACTGAAAAAACAACAAAGTCTAGTTAAAGTAAATACAAGTGCCAGCAGATTCAAGGTAACTGAAGGAAGAATATTTAAAAAAAGGTAGGAAAAATTTTTTAAAGAAATTCTATAAAATTTTTAAAATCCTTGCTTAAATAATTTAATTTCAAATTTAATTTGTTTAACTGAAAAAGAGAAAGAGAAAGATGAGGAGAAGGCGTAGAAGAAAATAATGTATAAATATCCCAGGGATTTTCACCTAATGTTACATGTCATCCAGCATGTTGACAGTTTGATAGAGATTGATAGAAAAGGTGTTGATGCCTGCAGTCTAAGAACGTTTATTATTTTTTTTTTCTCTCTTCTTCCATATCAAATACAAAACACATACGATATGTTATCAAATACCATAAATAAAATGCTATTAAAATAGCCCAATGGGTGGTGACATTTACGTACTAAGTCTCTTGTAGATTATCAACAACAGCTAAAGCAGCAGTAACAGCAACAGCAACAGCAACATCAACATATCGTCATCACTGTGTTGTGTCCTTTAATACATTTTGCATTTCCAAGTTAAAGAAATTCTCAATCTTTTCTTTTCACTTTCTCTTGTTGTTGTTGTTATATTTGTGGTTGTTTTTTTTTTTGGAAATTTTTCCTATTTTTAGAAGACAAGAATATAATCGTAAAGAAAAATAAAAATCGAAAACATCTTTTATCTCTGCAGGATAAAAATGGTGTTGATAATGATGATGGCATAACAGCACAAATAAATACAAGAAAAACAAACTTTTTCTATTCAGAAGATGAAAAGTTGTAAATCCAAATAAAAAAACGAAATCTAATGCGAAAGCTAGAAGGTTTTTAAGATACCCTAACATATTTACCACAAGCACAGGCATTGCTCTTCTGTATCTAAAAAAAAATCCATTACAGCCTGATCAATATCAGGAATATGTTCCTTTGTCGTCCCATAGCTAAATAGCAAAACATTTTATCAGTTTTAGAAAAGAATTGAAGAATTTAAAAGTCCCATCCTCGACTTCCATCCACTTTTGCATGCCTGGCGACTCATAAATCAGTTAAGATTTTGAGCCAAAGACATGTGTTATGTTGGCTTTTGAAGGGCGCTGTGGTTTGTTGTTTATTCGCAATCACCTTCAACTTAAAAAACCTCACAAGAAAAAATGTCTAATGGGAACACAATCCCTAGCTATCGGTGGCCAGTTCACATCACCTCCAAGTGAACCTCAAATCGCTTGTGCGAAATATCCAATGTGGCATGAACGTGAAATAGTAGCGCCGTTCTGTTGAAGTCACATGATGAAAAGATCACTTAATTTCGGCCAGAAAAATTTGGCAATCAGCAACCTATAGTGCCCGTTGTAGCCAGTCATGGCTTCCTAACGTCGTTTTTAAGAAATAAGGACAAATGACGTCACAATGGATGCTAAACAGCCCTTTTAGGCCAAATATTATTGTTTGGCTCTGGTATGGCATCAAGGCCTTCCAGATACCATTGGGTTAAAAAATTCAAAGGACAAATAGAAAAGAATGTTGACGGTTATAACAGTTGAATTTCATCCTGATTTCACTGGATCCCTTATAAGAAAATACCTCGGTTAGGGTACCATGTTTTCAAAGAAAAATCTCTGCATGCAACATGAAGTTTAAGCTGAAGAAAAGATAAATGATTTTTGTTTGTTAAGAGGACAATGTTTTCTGTTCAGATAAATTCACTGAATTTGCTGAGAGACAAAGTTTTTCTCTTCTTCTTCTTCTTCTCCTTTTTTTCTTTTCTTTTCGCATTTCACTAGTGGTGTTAGAATCTATTTACTTGGTAAGTAGAGAAGAGAAACGAGTTAAAGAAAGAAACTTAGAAAATCTGTTTGCAGTGGCCTCTTACAAAGACAAGTTTTGTAACAGCGAATCATCAATTGTTGCCACAACACTTACACACACCCATACACACACACATACATGCACACATGCAAGAGAAAATGCTGCAAAAGAAGTTTTTCCATCTAATGACACAAGTTCATTGCTGTTGATTGCATAAGTGTTAGTCTGTGTGTTTACCATTATAACTAAGCATAAGTATAAGTTGCGAGTGTATATGTGCAAGTGTGTGTATGGTGTGTAAGTGCATTAGTAACAAAAGATGAATGAAGATAATAGGAAAAGAAAATGGGAATGGGGAAAAAAAAGCCAACTAATGACTCGAGTGCTTGTTGACTTGTTCCATCTAATTTACTTTTCCTTTAGCTTGCCACTGATAGTTTTATCAGTCAAACACTGTGTGTGTGTCTCTCTGTATGTGTGTGTGCGTAAGTAAGATTATTTTTTCTTCTTATTCTTCTACTTTTTGCATTTTCAAGTGTTGGTTTAGTTTTTAATACATACAAAAGTTTACAACAACAACAACACTACCAACAACTACAACTACAACTACAACTACAACTACTTTAAGAATTCAAGATTTTTGAAGAACTGCACTTCACACAGCAGCAATAGTTGTGTAAAACCGAAAGTCTACAGTCACTTAAGGGTTAAGAAAAAGCTTAAAAGTCAACAAATTCTCAAGTCTTGCATAATGGGGTGTAAGTTGGTAAAATTAAATCGTTTTCAGTTTATTTTACTTTCCTTTTGCAATATTTTATTCGTTTTTTTTTTCTTTTTTCCAGATTTTCATGCGCCATTTAATTTATACGAAGTAAATCATAACCAGCCGTGACGATGAATTGTCTAAACATTTATTCTAAAGATTTGCTAAAGAGATAAAAGATTATGATATGCCATAAGAATATTTATTCAAATAAATATTATGCGGGAATTCTATTCAAAAGCGGTTTTAAGAGGAAAGATGGTATATGTTGAAATGTATTAAGAAAGGTTATGTTTGTTTAAATTATTTTATTTATTGTTTATTGTTCATTGTAAATATTTATAACAAACAAGTCCTTTTAAAAAAAAAAATCTCTCGATAATTACTATACGATGTTGTGGTGATTGGCTTTGAAAACTTTGCAATTTGCAACAAAAATATAGGATGAGGACTTGACAGCAGGCCCTTTAATAAGCTCACGATCTATATCTTCTAACACACAATAAGATCGACGTGACACAAATCGTACATTTGTGGAAACACAGGCAACAAAGCAATGCCTTTAAATGTCAGTTTCTAACGCTAAGATGCTAAGCACAAATGATCATAAAAGTTCCATATATTTGAACTGTAAGACGTTATCTCTCTGCTACTTAGCTAGCAACCTAACTAAGGCTAGAGGATCCTCAAAAGTGTATCATAATAGCTTGACAGCATTGGGTTAATAAAATGCTGTCTGGAAAAACTGAATATTTTCAATTTTATCGTCAAATCTGCATTACAAAATGACTCTGAAATTTAATACCACACACAAGGACATCATTATTCTGCTCCCCAATATTTGTAGGAAAATATTCATGAAGTTTGTCTTAATCGAACGCACTCTTTTGGACACGATCAAAAACTCCAAGTTGTAGGAAATAGGGATGAAAAAAGCTCTCATATCCTAAAAAGAGCATAAATAGGCTTCACGAAACCGCCAAACGATATTATTTCGACAAGAATTTATCATTCTGGCTGCCCTTTTCCACATCGTTGGTGGAAACACTCTCTCAAATTTCCTCTCTATTCGAAATGCTTCATTGACTACGTTTATGAACTTCTGCACAGCTTCGCGTATTACGTTCGTGGTAAATTTTGCCTTCTGGTTGTCTTTCCCTACATGGGATATAGAAAAATTCTTTCGAATTTCCTTTCTATTCGAAAACTTAAACTTAAACTATAAACTTTATACTGCTTCACTTGTATTATGTTCTTTACCTTCAATATTCGAACGATAATAGATCCCATATTGTGTTAAAAACAATCGTTATCCCGATTGACCTCCATCAACTAGAATCTTCTGCGTTTTTTCATCTGCTTCTGGCTTATATGGAAGTAAACTTTCAATTGTCACCATAGTCTAGTAGGCAATGTGTTGGCCTATTAGATGTGAGGCCACGGTTCGAAGTCCAAGTCAAACATCTTCAACAAAACGAAATCTGCAAAAATATTTCCTCGGCAAGTTCCACTCAGCAGATTTCTGGCGAAAACTCTGAGAATAAATAACAAATGCCATGGAAAAGTTCCTCAAAAAATCTGTCGTTCGGAGTCGACGTGAAACTGTAGGCGCCGCCACTCATGTATAAAATTAACACACACAATATTAGTGTTGAGAGAAACTAGGTCGAAATCATGACAGAAGGGTCGTAATGACCAATTATGTATGTATGTACGTAAAGCTTCTTCGTAATGCTTTACCAGCTTAAGGTTCATTGGCATTATCCACAGTTTAATCAGTCTAATAGCCTTGTTTCCATACCTTGGCATATCTTCATGCTGCTAGTACAACTACCGTCTTATTCTTGGCGTATCGTACAATGCCTCTTCAGGCATTTTTTAATGTACCACAATGGCGTCTAACTCACCTACAGTGTCCGAGTGAAAATACCAGATTTTCTGCGAGAAATAGTTGATCAAGT
>QOCX01003363.1:7170-17774 GCA_005959815.1 Sarcophaga bullata | reverse complement strand
TAATTCCAATTTTATTTTCCGCTACTTAAATAAGATGTTGACACTAAAAATATATTTCTGGAACTAAAATTTGCATGGGAAATGGGGTTATCACTTAAAATAATTTACTAAGATTATTCATTAATAAAACATATACGAGGGTCATCTGTATGTTTTAAGTACTTTCATAATAATTTTTTTTAATTTGTCTTGTCTTTGATGCGTATTGATTTTGTTATCAATAATAATAATTAAATTAAAATTAATTTATATGAAGATGTTTGTTTAACAGCCAACTGACTATCGAAGCTGGAGACCCTCGGGAAAGTGTTATCAGGCAGATTCTATATTTCCAATTTAAGCAAAAAACAGATCAGCTACATAATCTTATAGGTGAAAACCACAAGCTAACGACGGGCTGTTTATGTTGAAGTCAATATAGAGCGTTATGGCTTACAGATAATGATTCACAGCATTCTTGGAGTGGTTCGAGATGCCAACCAGGAGTGGCAATATTTGGCCGGGAATATGATAATATCGTGCAAGTAAACTGATGCCAATCTGAAGTGACCGTAAATTAAATTTTAGCCCCACCTAATTATCAAAAAAAAAAAAAAAGACTACCACGAGATTTGGCGTTAAACTCCCGGCGTTATAATAGTCAACTAATTCCTTTTTTCAATTGATCCACTGTGCTGATACTGGATTTATAGAGCTTACGCTCGAATTTTTCCCAAACGGCCTGTGCCTGTGTTTGTAGTAGCTTTAAGCAATTATGGAAAAGCTACAGCTCCGCAACGTGTGAAGTGCGCTGCGGATCGATGTCGTGATAGAAACGAATATGACCAATATAATTAATTTATCGACACCTTGTTTCTTGTTTCACATATTGTTTTAATATGGCCAAATATTGGAATGGATGCAATTTATTTAATTTATTTATTATAATGAACATACCCTACTCCTGCACTGGAAAAACGTCAACACACCTGCACCGACACTTCTCCATGCTTGAAAATAGCCTGAGTATTGTTAGACAAAAACTCAGTATTTGATTTACGCTAAACGTACTGGTTTTCATCTAATTCATGTCGATTAAATTTACTGTCATAAGTAAAGAATTCCTATATAGGTACTGTGTAGGCACTATAGTCCTTACATATGAGAACAAATTTATAATAAGCCAACACAGCAAACACGGCTACTAATCTGGACTTAGCCGTCTTAATTTTACAGTTTATTGCTTAAAATTCATGAAATTACGATAAAATATTGTGAATACCTATACATACGCTTTTCCAGTTGTAATAACGTAAAAGGTAATAACGTAAAAGTGGAACAAGTAATCAGTTTTTTTATAGCATGATGGTTTCACGGAGCTTGACATCTTTCAGGTTAAACATCATGCCATTTCATGATTAAAAATAATATAAACCATGTGGCACCATTGTCCACTCCATAGTTTTTCTAATAACAAAGGTATGTCTGAAGAAAAAATAAATATAAAAAACATTAACTAGAAATATTAGAAAACAACGAAAAATTTGGGGGGAAAAAGTCTACACACAAGGGTGTATGTAAATTTTTCTGTACGACTGTATATTCTGAATTCTTTTGGAATCAGGCTTGGTTGTGAATGAATATTAACTAATCTTTGAATACGACATGTAGCACATGTACGTGTATGAATATTTTACGTTGTTTTAGTTGTTTAATGATTTTTTTTATTTTCTTCCCATTTTTTCAGATTATTATTGGCAATCAGGTGGAATCATTACTGACAAGCGCATAAGCAGACTTACTGCCTCCGAGTAGCGTCAGCAGGTAACGTATTAGAATAGCGTTCCTAGAATCACGCCCATTATTATACAACTAGAGTTATCCAATGTGGAAAATTTCATCTGTTGGCCGGATTTGTACTTGCTTACGGCCAAAGTAGGAGACTAGATCACGCTGCTGTCTAGGGCCATCCATCTGCGGCCAAACTCGAATCCACGAGACGCTACAGGACTAGGTGAGATGCTTTCCGTGTTCTTTCTTTGCTAAAAGCAATTTCTACCAGTCAACTCGCTCAGGATTATAAAGAAAATTGGCACGCAAGACCGCATACTAAGATACGCGAAAAATTTAGCGACAAACCGGTAGGCACTGTTAAACCGGCGCCTAAACAGCATAGGTCGACAAAAGCCAGATAGTTTTAGGACTTACTCCCCGGAAACACAAGGTTATTCAAAGCTGTCACCAAGGACGCCTTGATTCGCGCTATTGTAGACTACAACCACGCCTAGATAGCCATCACGCCCGTCAATTGGAAAGTGATCGAATCAGTGTTACTACGCTCTTTTAGAAGAACCTTTACTGACAACCCTGGTCCCTTCCCAGGTGTCCATGACACGGTTTAGTACCAAAGTCAAAGCCGTAGGTTATGTGTCTTGACTCCGGTAGATATCGTAGGCCATGTATCTTCATCATGGACCTTTCGAAGACAATTGGCGTTCGGTCAAAATCGGACAATCCAATAACGGATTCAGTGAGGAGATCTTAATCCTCAATGAGAAATCCATCTGATCCAAGAACCATGGGTCTAGAAGGACAAGAAATGAGGACTCAATATAAGGTCGGTCGTTCCTCCTGTTGTAAGTAAGAAGTGTTTGCATCCTTAAGAAAGGGATTAATCATTTTCTTCTTAATCATTTTATATGCTGACATGATGGTGTTTGCGCTATATGGATCTTTTCCTTCTACATTCCGTAAGAGGACTCCTCCTTCCAATGGCAGTTTGAGGCGGATAATGGTGGAAACCAGATAAATAAGATGCCAACACTCATCACCGCATATGAGAAAGCTCGGATACTAATGTAAGAGGTGAGTCAATCTTTGAATTTCTTATGAAACTTTTACGGTCGATCTTGAATAAAGGTGACGAACCCACATTCTTTAACATAACTCTAGTAAGACATAACTCTAGTAAGACTGCAGGATCTCCAACGACTACTCTCTATCCGACCGTACATACACAACGTATGTCTTTAATGAGGTCTCGGGGGGTACAAGCAGTATACTGACTGGGATGTCTTTAGACCAATGTTGTCTGCTAGTTTAGGATATTATCCGTTATTCAGAACAGCTAATCTGGATAAGGCGGTAGACAGTTTGGCAAACACCTAGCGAATTTGTACAATAAAGCCTGTAGAGAAAGGGTTCTGAAGGGATAAAGCCAAACCCCAGTGATGAAACCCCGAAATTGAAGCATTGGGGGTAGAATGTATGAAGTTGTTCAACGAGGCTAAACTAACAAACTAGCTACAAATAAAAGTTGCGCGAACGTAAGGAAGAAAAAAGGTGCTATTCGAGGTCCTTTTATGGGGAAATGGAAAATACCTACTATGATATGATATGATTGAGTCGGGTAGTAATACCTAGACTATAGAGCGTGGATACACACTTACAGGATAATTCTGAACGCAGACATGAATCCCATCCTTTGGATTCATCTAGACAAAAGATTACCTTAAATTTGAGTCAGACAGCTTTGTGGGTGGGCTATTGGCTCATTTGAACGTTTTAAATCCCCCGGCACTGACAGCATTATATCTACCGATTTACCGGTTGTAGCAGATATTTTCTGCCTGTCTTAAGTACTCATATGTACCTGATAAGAGAGGCGATGATTGTTTTCATGCCTAAAGTTGGGAGACCATCGAAACCCCAATACGAATGATCTCAGGCCTATCAGTCTAACCTCATTCGTTTTCAAAACAATGGAAAAGATTCTGGACTACGAGATAAGGTCCTCACGCTTTTCCACACTTGCCTGTTGTGCTCAACACGTTTACACCACATACATACAAACTTTGCTCAAGAGGGCGCCCTTAACAATGTCCACTCGGTGGCTGTTGTCAGAGCCATTAACAAACACAATGTTAGCGAACTTATTACAAAGTTCGTTACTGGACATTTAACCAAAAGCATAGTGAATGCTGCTCTAGGGGATGTTCATATGGCAAGGGGAGTAAATAAAGACAAAATACACGGCGGTGTTCCTCACTCCTGCTGTAGAATATCGTAGTGAAGAAACTATTATGGTATTAGATTCGATCCGCGTACTCTCTGTCTCTGAGGTTTAACTATCCTCTAAAGCTATAAGCTGATATCTTAATAGCCAGACAGTCCGCATAACCATAGACCATGTTGTTGTTGTAGTTCCTCTAACAATTTGGCTACGTTCGTGAATGCAGTAGTTGTACAACACTGCAGCATAACAAAAATAAAAATGTTCACAAATGCAATACTTGGCAGCACTGTCTTGCATCGAAATTTTTTTTCAGAGAAATGGTAATGCTGCTGCAAATTTTTGCCAATATAGCAACAGTTTGATTTCAGTTGAAATAGTTTGCGGTAAACCATTTCTTCGACAACATTGTAGTGAAATAAAAGCTAATAAACAAAAGAAAATTTTGTCTATTTGTAGAAAAATGGGAAAGTAATAAAATTTAACCAAGTTCCGAGGAAGATTTCACATTTAACATACAAAAAAAAAATAACGTTAATTATCCTTTTGGTTAAATGTTCAGTAACTAACTTCGTAATAAGTTCGCTAACATTGCTTCATTAAGGTAACCTTCTGCGTTGTTTCCAAAGTCTCATCGTTCGATAAAGTCTAGGTATTACTACGGAGGTTTCTGACCTATGTTTTCTCTTTTCCTGTAGTAGCAGTTTATTTTAGACTGGGAAAAGGTTGACCCCTGGTTGTAGGTTGTAGGAAAAGGTTGACCCCCGAGTAGAGTGTATTGTGGTATCACAATTGATCTAAATTCTGGCCTTCCTTCGAGATGGTCCGTCGTTTAGGCTACTTTATTATTTATTGTCCTGTTTTTATCATATTTGCGGTGCACAGAAATTTTGCTCTCATCGTATAGACACGTTTAAAGAGGAATCATGCACTAATCGTAACTTTTAAGATTAATTTTATTCATCCTTTATTTTTCGCTTGTAAATACTCTACAATATCGTAGATAAGGTTAATTTAGATAAGCATTAAATTACACATCAAAATAAGTTTTTATATTTTTACGAATTTTCCACAATATTGTAGAATTTAATTTTTATATTAAATTGTTTATTTTATTTTATGAATTTTATACTGCAATAATTAATAAAAAAAAACTTACAATAAAAATAAAATAAAAAAACAAGAAATCAAATTAATTTTATTGATTTTCTAGTACATATTTTAAGAATGGAAAAAGCATAGTAATTATTTATAGAACAAAAAAACATTTGTTTTTCGATAAAACGGAAGGTTTTTAGTAACTGAATTTAAATGTAAACTTTATGAAAGTGGCGTTGTTTAAGCGTGCACCAAGAAATGGACACTAAAATACATATAAAACCATGTATACATACAATACGCATTCTTATCATATGAATACATTTGTGATTATAAATTATTACTACACATTTACTCAATATTCTAAAATAGTTTTGTTTCATTTTAAAAGAAATTTACGTAGGTTTTTTTTAATAAAAATTACATAAAAGGAATATGAGGAAACTCTGAGAAGGAATAAAGGAAAGTAATATATGTATATACATATATATGTATGATTACAAAGAAAAAGAAAAAATATGTAACGTAATTAAATTTAAAGTCTCTTAATACATCTAATCATCCATACTCTCGTTATTACGATCAGGAGAGGCGTTACCATTTTTCGGTGATGCAGATCGTGATCTGGAACGTGATTTGTTGTCATTAGAAACGGAACGATCACTGTAAACGAAAATGCGAGAAGAAAGCAAGAAGTATATATATTAATTAGCATAAAGGGATATATATATAGCTTATATTTAATACAATCAAAGCAATAGAAACTGTTGAGTTTTTCAAATAAGAACGTTTCTAAAATAATGACGCAGAGCTTAGCTATACTGCATGGGTTTCAAACGTTTGGCATTTAAAAGACTGTTTACTTTAAATTTAGACAAAGTACTTTTTATTTGAAAAACTCAATTTGTAAGGAAACCAACCGGAAAAAAAAATAAAAATCTTTTTAGCTTCTACTTAAAACAATCGCATTATAATTAAAAATTTGATTTGACGCAGTGGAAATCAAAGGGATATTAAATGGGATTTATTTGAAGAAAATAATGAAGACAACGTACTCAACACGAATTGTGAGAGACATCAAACACAGAGGTGAGAGACATCAGACACAGAGGTGACAGACAATGCATGTACACGTACACATCCATTGTGTTATCAAATACAAATATTTTGCGTTATTTCAATCAATAAATGTTAAAGTTGTAATCAATCGAGTGTTGCAAAACAGAAGAAAATAAAACAGAACATTTTTATATGTGCATTACATTAAAGAGCACCAAACTTACCGTGAACGAGAATCCCTTCGTGATTTGGAACGTGAACGCGATCTTGATTCACGTTTAGAATTAGAGCGTGAACGAGAACGTGAATCACGTTTAATCGAACGAGAGCGAGAGCGGGAACGGGATTTGGATTTAGATTTGGACAGTTCTCGCGATTTACTGGAAAGAAAAATAGTAATAATAAAATTTATATGAATAATATATACATAAATTTATGCATCTAACTTACTTCGAACGAGAGCGAGAACGGGACTTGACAGGCGACTTAGATTTAGAACGGGCTCCACGAGATTTAGAGCGACTGCGTGACTTAGAACGGGAGCGAGAAGAGCGGCGAGAACGAGAGCGTGAACGCCTGCGTGATCGAGAACGTGAACGAGAACTAGATGATCCCGATGCACCACGTCCTCCACGGCCACTACGACCACTGCGACGATCCTCAACTAAACGAATGCGACGACCATTTAAATCGGTGTCATCCAATTTTTCAATAGCTGTCTTCATATCAGACAATGAAGCAAATTCTACAACACTAATTATATAGAAACAAAATTTTTTTATTATTATCGAAAAATCTTATTCATAAAAACAGTACTTACCCTTCGTTGCGTCTTTGCTTATGGGCATCAGCGTAGGTTACTTCACCAGCTTGGCGCATATAGTCTTTAAGATCCTACACAGTCAATAATATCGTATTTATCATAGAAAGAAGAGTAAGAAGAATAATTCAAATTTATTATTAGTCTTGTCAAAGATTATATTCCAAGAGTAAAACATCCGAAAACGAATGAACACATTTAGCTGACTATTACAGAAACATGCTACGCGTTCTCATCCTTATTTTATAATATTTTAACAGCACAGAGTTCGATCAGTTGACGTTTAATCATTCGAAATGGGGAATCCTTTAAAAGTGTTCCTTGGCTTTCCTGAAAGGCTGCCGAACAATACTGTGTACCTCACATTATTTCCGATTAGGCATGCATCGTGTAATAAATGCTAAAATATGTATTCAATTTTCTTGTGTTTAAACTCTTGTTCTATATAGACATGGTAAAACTCGCTTATACTAGAAATGTTTATAAAGAAAAATAAAAAGAAACATTTTTGACATGGTTGAATTGAACAGTTCTTACTTAGGAGACGTGACGTCTGTTACTGGTTTTGTAACCTTTTTTGGAACAAACCAATCAACCAATCTACCAGAACCCGAACGACATTCAAATGACCAATCTCACACAGTGGCACATGTTTTTATGTTTTTATAGGTGATGGAAGGGTGATTATTGTTAGAAGTAGATGTCAGTTTCTCACAAAGTTGTAAACTTGTTTGAGTTGTAGAAGCAATGCACACTCCGCACCTCAAATGACCGACGTACGTATGGGAATTGTTCTAATCATTCTTATTAAGGGCACATTTCATCATCATCTTTAGGGACACAGAGAATGTACAAGTTGCGCGTTACTTTAGACCAATTAAATGGCTGAAGGAATGTAAATCATCGAAGATTTTAAGAAATTGCCAACAGATAAAGCGTAAACCTTTTTCATATATCTTTGCCAGCTTCCAGTTTTATTACGAATCGGCCAACATTGACGTCTGTCTTTGATTGAGGAAAGGGAAGCATATCAGTAGGCGACACTAGTTTTAAGTCTCAATGACATCTGCCAAAAAGTTTTGCCAGAGAAATGATTTAAGCCTGAACCTATTAACGGGATGCGTGTTTCTATTTTGCCAACCTCACTGGACAAGAGTAACATAGATATCAGTTCGCTTTAGAAACGTACTGCAACTACTGAAAAAAAGAGAAATTGTATCACGTCTCAGAGTTTTAAGAGACACGTTAGTATTTTATAAAGCCGGTCATATATCTTCCGAAGTTTTCGAAAATATCTGCTTAACATCAACGTCGTCATCGTCTACACTTATTCGTAAAGCCCAGAAAAGTTTGAAGAATTGGAACGTGCTTCGCCAGTCATCAAGATATAAATATCGCAAATAACCAACATATCCCTCCATTTTTCTCTCTTTGACCCTCTAGCCTGGATACGTTTAATTGGTTTATGAACGAGTCATCTTGCCTGCCTGCCTGTGCCTGTCTTTCAAATGTCTCGAGATTATTAAACTTATTTTTGTTATCGGCTGACCCTCTTAAAATGCGGATTATCAAAAGGTTTAGCTGGACTGGATTAGAAATCACGCATTAATCACGTTCGGACATTATTCTGATTTCTGTATTCTGTCCGAAGAACTTGTAATGTTACTTTTCTCATTGATTTCGTAATCGCACAATTGGACCTCAGCATCAAGCTCTGGGATATCTTGTGTTCGGAAATGACAAAACGAAATATGCTTTCAAAATTCTAAAATTAAATTTTTATATTTCAAAAATATTAAAAATTTTTTTAAAACGTAATGAATTTATTTTTTGAAATACCTAAATTGATGGTATCATTCACTCTCAATCTTAACCACAAACACAAACGTATAAAATAAAACAACTTCAACATTTTTATCGACCCATTTGTGGACGTTTTGCAGTAGGTAGAACAAGAAAGGCGGATGGAGATACTCCTTATTTTCTATTCTTCCACATAGCACGTCACAATGATGAAATTGTCTTTTTTATAAGCAAAAATAGGTTTGTAGTTTATACGATGTAATTCTTATTGATGCGATCGGTCGTTGTAAGTGTAGTATACTGTTTTTCATACGATTATTTATAGTTCTGTTAGTATCTTCTGCGTTGCTTTTAATGTATCAGAAACCAGAATTTAAACGGCACCTCTTATATTAAAATAGGTCATCATTTTAATTTTAAATTCTTTATTATAAATCCCCTGTGCATGAAATGGATGTCGTCTTTTGTGTTTATGTTAATAGTTGCAAACTTTTATGCCTCATTTTTAAATACTTGACTAGCGTTTGTGCAGGTTACAATTCGCTTTTTTTCATTTGCCACCATCGCCTCTCAACGTTGGTGTAGACACATCGTAAAACAGAGGAAAGTAACACTTTAGGAACCATATTGAAAACACTAGGCTATCTTCTCTGTGCATCTCTAAGAGCATCATTGCATTTGTCCCATTATTAGTAAGTATTTCGTTCACCTAATTAGTAATACACATTGTTCGGTATTTATGTATTTACGTCACGCACTGTACTTTTGAGGGCGATTGTTGATATACCCATTTGATTTGGTTGCGCATTGGTATTGTTTTGGACGTTAACATTTCAAAAATAGAAATAATTTTAGGAGGAAATGAAAAGTCAGTTTCTTTTTAATTCACACACATAGTTTTATATACAAAATATTGAAAAAAGGATTTCCAGTAATTATTGAAAAAAAAAAAAATGTATATTTTTTAGAAAATAAAAAAGTAATTTAACCGTTTTCAAAATCAACTAATTGTTAATAATAAAAAAAAGTTTTTAAGTATCAAACGATTTCTTCTTTTATAACATTTCCGATAAAGAAAAAGAGTATTTACCGAATAATTACTTTTAACGATGGCCATCATGCATGTAATGATAAATATTCCTGCTTATTTTATAAATCTTTTCTTGTAAATTATTTATGTAAAGATATAAATCGGTCGTCACAGCCACCATACACCTCTCACTACACCTGCCCCCTTACCTAACCCATACACAATGTACCTCCGTGCGCTTCTTTAAGCGTTGCTAGACTGAAATGTAAATTGTTCCGGCCTGCATTGCAACGGTCCGGTCAATAGTCCGACCTGGGATTACGGCTGGGCGGTGACACTCATAATAAGCGGGAAGGCATCGGGCGGGACCCCGCAAGAATTTTGAAGTTTCATACTCAAACTGGAAACGGCCGGAGTTCTCTTGAACAGGCTTCAACACAAAGGGTGTTGCCGACGGTGACATTCATAAGTGGTCCGCACGGGCCGGCAGGGAAGCCGAGCCCCGCTGGCCCCCCCCGCCAGCCCGACGGCGAGGACGGCGGGGCCCCCAGCCGCCAGCGCGGCGCGTGCCGGCGGGCGCACGGCCTGCCGAGTGGGCTAGTGATTGACTTACTAGAACGAAAGGCCAAAAAGAACAGCTGGATTTAGAATCTCTCTTCCAAGAGCAACAACACAACGACGCGGGCGCGGGGACCGCCAGAGGCGCGGCGGCCGCCACCCACGCCCCGGGCACGCGGGCGGAGGAGCCGCCCGGCACCGGCACGCGCCCCGCGCCCACAGCGGCGCGGCCGGCCGCGAGGGCG
>QOCX01003362.1:0-17774 GCA_005959815.1 Sarcophaga bullata | reverse complement strand
TAGGATTTTTTAACCATACTGACTGCTAAGGCTGCTATACGGTATTACTCTTCAAAGTGATTAAAATATTTTACCATTCCTGCCACCTCTTCCAACAGGCCATGCTTCAAACCCCAGATCAGACACCTCAAACAAAAAACGAATTTGATGAAAAATTATTTCTTCGGGGATTCCTCTCAGCAGATTTCTGGCGTTACAAGTACATGAATTCAGATACATGTCTGAATTGATGGTTTCATGTGGTTTTGAAACAGAGAGTCAGCAATGAATCACTTTTTTCGCTACTCATAACGTACTCATGACAAGTTTTGAGTATAGAGTGCAGTCAATAATATCGAAATTTAACGTCCTTTCTGATATCATTCATACTCACTACAACATTGGGATTGATAAGGCAGAAGTTGCAAATGGAGTATGAGTACAACATTTAACATGCAACTCCATAAATTCGAAATAAGTTTGATTCATACGCTACTCCATTTAGATCCTTGAAATTTAAAAAAAAACTTATAATGATTCAAGTGATTCGAATCATTAACAAAATTTCATAAGCAGAGGATTACCATTTCATAGCACAAATTGGTGCTGAGTGAATCACAAATATTGGCTTATGCTCTCTCATTTAGTCGCCGCTCAGACCGCGGCGAGTGCACATGTGAGTGGATGCTATGGACACTTTTTCAGGTTTTTTACACTCAAAAAATCATTTTAAGTGGATAAATATTTTAAAAATGCTTTTATTACAATCCAAATATCTTAATGTGTTCCTTTATTGACATTTTAAGACATTTAAATGACAGAGGAAAACGTTGGAAAAGGTTTTTTATTAGTAGGTGAGGATAAATTTATGAACCAAAGGTAGTTCCCACAAATATCTAAAAAAAATCCCCTAAGTTTTTGAATTAAAGGATTATCTAACTTTATGCATGTTGATGGAAAAGACAATACAAATTAGCGTAACAACTACTAACACTTTTTCTGACAGTTAATGAATAAAATCACTTCAAATTTATTTTCACTTCACTTGACTCACTGAATCACAACCAAAAAATTTTTTGGTAACCCCTGGATTTATAGTCTTAGTTTTGTTGCATTCTTTACAAAAAAGAAAAAAGACACCCACAAGCAAAAACACAGAGCAGGGCAACAGAGGCAAACACGCAACCTTCAAGCAACGTATTTTGTGTTATACGCGCTATCATAGTGGTATTGTGTTAGTCATGCATATGTTTAATCATGGAGAGTAGAAATCACAAGCATCATACGTGTTGTTAAGTATGAGTATTTGAGAGTACTTTCAAACTTTGGATATGATAGGTATGAGTATGATATTAAAATTAAGTCATGAAATGCGTATAAGTATCATGATATTATGAGTATGATCTCGAATCTCTCATCTTTTTGAAGTAACTCCATTGCTGAACTCTCTGGTTTTAAACACAATGGCAGCACCTGCAATCGATTTATCAATTGCGGCAACAATTTCACTCTGTCGTGCTTATCGACTCGGTACGCTCTTTCTAATTATTATTCTGCTTTGTTTTGCTTTGTAAACTTTACATTCATGATTATGATTTTCCATAATAAATGGGAAGCGGATTTCAGTTACATGTATACGTGCAGGCACAGTTGCCAGGTGTTTAAATATTTTGTTTTCTAAAAACTTTTATTTGCGTTGCCAGTAATCAGCGCTAATTATTACATTAAAAACATGGAATACTCGGATTTAGTGGGGTATTCTGCTTTAGGAAATCTTAAATGGCAGCATGTAAAGTGCTTTGACATTTAACAAAAAAAATCAATTTCTATACAAAAATAGAACCAAAAACATACAGAAAACAATGGAGGAAAAAAATGATGGCTGTTAAAATAGAAACAAATTGTTGGTTCTAGCAAAGCCTTGTTTTAAGCTATTTTTTTTAATTTTCGATCTTTGGACAGTTGAGCCAACGCGGGGCATTGTATTGAGCTGCATCTGTCCAAATTAGTTATCGTTTATTCACGCTGTTATCAAATTCTATGGAATTGACGCAGTAACAATGACGATATGTATTCACAAATGGAATTCGCGTTTTGGTGTCACTTCACAAAAAGGTTGAAGAATTTTATATCAGACCTGGGTCTGCAGCGTGACCATTGCGTAAGTTTGATGGTAGAAAATGCGCGAGTAGACAAGAGACGCTCTAAAGCAGTTGGGCAAGTTAGATCCTGTTTGTCATTGAAATAATCATCGGATCAACAATGGACACTCAGCTCTGAACCAAGAAAATGTCGACTTGACGATAACAATGTTCGTCGTGTTATATAATTGTATATCGAATATCCGAATATTCATGTAAAACTTTACTGTGAAATTATGCCAAAATACAGTGCCCTAGAGAAGTGTAAAAGTGGCATTCCAGAATAACAAGAAAGAAGAAAAGGGAGCCCGTCGCTTGGCCACTGTGTTAAAAAAAAACTTTTTAATTAAGCCAGTAATTATCGAACATTGCTGCCGCACTGCCATATTTTTAAAAAAAGTTAACTTTATTTTTAGCATTAGGTTGTAACACACGAAAAGCATTTAAAGGTGCTTTGAAGTTCACTTTAGCCAAAGTTTACCTTTAACTAAACCGTAACTTTACGCAAGTTCGGTAATTAATGCCCTGAAATATTAATACTACAGCGAATTTACATATCCCAGTTGGTATATGAAAGTAGTGCGAAAGGTTTCGTAGAGGTATGAAGCTACCAAGGTGAATCGTGGATTACATAATCAGGGGAAAAAGTTGATTTTTAGTCGTTACGTACAGCTATCTGAAGAAACTTTCATGTTGAAATCAATTTGCTTATCGTTGTTTTAAACGTCTAAATCTAGACACACTACTCCCCTCTTTTTAAACACGCAAGTCACGCAAGCGAATTTTTACTCTCACAGCGGGGATTGGGATCGAGTAATAAGAAAAGGGAACAGTTTATTGTTTTTAAATTTCTTTACTAAATGCGTGTAAATATTCATTTCGAAATTTAAAAAGGCATTGAAACATGATATTTAAAAAGAAATTATTTTAAATGGCAATGTCTTAAAAACACCCCAGTTAAGCTCAAATAAAATGAGTTGACAACGTTTAATCCCTTCCGGACAGAGAGAGAAAAGTAATAAGTTTTGTTAAACGATTGAAGTTTATTTAAAATGGTCAACAATAATATATTTTCTGTCTGAGCATTAATTTGTTTTAAACAATTTCAAACAACAAAAACAACAAACATTTAGAAAATATGGGCAAATATACTTGCAAACATTAACGCTCGCTCTCTTGAGTTTGGTATTGTGCGTGTTCAAGAGGTTTTTTTAGTATTCTTGCCACTCATTGTTATATAAAACGGCTGTTTTGTCATCATCATCATCATCATCATCATCATTCTTGCAATTATTGATGAAAATATACTTTTGGTAACCAAAAACAGCGACTGGTCAGAGGGGGTGTTGGCACCCAGTGGTGGTAGTTAAATTCATTAGTTGAACAATAAATTGATTTTAATTGTCTGATATTTGTTTTAGAGTTCTTTTTCTCTCTTTACAATTGTTGTTATTGTTGTTGTATTTGCTTTGTTCTCTTGTGTCCTTTCAGTTAAGCCAATAAGCCATGAAAGAGTCAATCACACACAAACAGCCAATATATCTAGCGCCACCAACTTCAGCGTTGCTCGTACTTTATCTTAATTTAGATCGACTTAAAAGGGAATTATTTCGTTACAATAAAAAAAAAACAAAAACAAAAACAAAATAAAATAAAAGAACCAATCAACTATATTGCGTCAAATGTCCCTCTGTTTCTGTGTACCACTGTTCCATTCAACAAGTCAACCAACCATCCTTCATGCCATACTTTTCCATCCTTAAAGTTGTGATTTTCTTTTTGTTTTCCCATTCATTTCTTAAGGATATTCATAAACTTTTAAAACTTGCCATATGGAGAAGAAGAGAAGCAGGGAAGGATACATCATACACTCTGTGTGTATTGTGAAGGTACATACCTCTTTAGTTTCTGATTTTAATTCCCCATGATTGCGATCAGATTTCAAGCGAAAATGAAAAGTCAGGTTGACCATCCTTTTCCTCCTCTCCATTGTTTTTTTGTTTATTTTTTTTCTAATGAATTTTTCAAATCGTATTTAGCGAGGTCTGTCATGTAAATCAATAGATTTTGAGGCCCCTGACTTGAAAAATGTAGAAGAGCATGTAGACATGTCGGGGTTTAGAACAACCTGCAGTAAGGTATATGTAACGGGTTAATCAAACTTCCAAAAATATCACAGTTGGTGTAATACACGTCTTTTTACTTACTATCCACTGACAGACGTTGCTTTTTGGTAAAAAGCGTGGGCCATGTTAAAGTTTAAATTTAAGAAATTCAAAAACAAAAAAATTATTTTTTTTCGGTGTGGATAGTACAATTGTTCCATTTAAGAAATGGAAAGATTATTTCATTATCACTGGCTGGCCGAAACTGGCCCACACACCTCATTCGATCGGACCAAATTTTCGTATACTCTTTCCGAAGTATATGGGAGTCGTATCCTCCAGATGGCCCATTCACGAACTTTGGCGTTCAATCGCCTAAATGTCTCTGGTTTGTTGGCATAACAATTTTTTTTAACGGCTTCCACAGAAAATGGTCCAACCGAGTCGCAACTTCTTAGAGCGGGCCATTGTCATCACCATTTCAACTAATCAAACCGACATCAAACCTGTATTGCAATAAATCCAATTGTGGCATGAGATTTGTGGCAGTTTTAGCAATTCTATTGAAACCAGAAACATTGTTCACATCAATACCATAGAAGAGCGGGTACACAAAAAATCGGTTATCATGGTGCGATAGGTATCTCCATTGACCGCAATGTATGTGTCGTCCTCATTTTCAAAGAAATATGCCACCGCTCCACAAGTCGCACCAAACAGTTATTTGTAATGGGTGAATCAGTTTCTGCTTGGATTTCTGAGCCCCAAATACGTCAATTTTACTTCATCCGAAAAGATGATTTTTTTTTGGCAAAATCTACATCATCATGCAGTTTCTCGTTTACCCATTTAGCGAAGCGAAAATCAAAAGCGAATGGTCATGCGACTTCAATTCTTGAACCAATTGAACTTCGTAAGGCTTTATACCCAGATCTTTACGCAAAGTTCTACGTGAACTGATACGTGAAATGTTCAATTCTTGAGAACGTTTACGAGTTGATGTTGATGGATTCTTCGCACACTCTCAGCTACAGTTTCAATATTTGCGGGTGTACGCACTGTACGAGCACGCTCACGTGTTGGCGTATCAACAATGAAATCAGCTTCACGAACTTTAGCAATTAACTTGCATATACCAGGCACTGTTGGTCCTTCTCTGCGATCAAATTTTGTACAAAATTTTCGTGCAATTTCCACCCCGATTCTCTTTGTTTTTGGTGACAGAATAGAATAACATAAGTATTGTCAGATTCAAAATAACTGATGTTTGAAATTTAAGTAGCCCGATACTCTGTTTATTTTCGATTTGACAACTTCTGGAACTCTACTGTTGATTTGTTATTGTTATTATTATTGTTAATTTTTCTATTCTCTATTTTGTGGTCTTTTTATGTAGATTTATTGTGGTATTTTGTACCTATTCTAGTAAATTGCTGCTGTCTAACGGTTGATCAAGATCATAAACAGAAAGATGTGACGCCTCGTTCGTATGAGATCCATTTCGTTAAGTTTCTCTAATATGGTCCTTTAATTAAAGCAACACCTTAATGCGTCTATGTATTGATAAAATTATCAAACCAATAAGGACCTGTGGGGGTATAAGCTAATTTGAAAATAGTTCAAATGGACTTGGACAAGATACAAATTGGTATAACAGAGGCAATAAAAACTTACGCTACAGCGGCAAAAGCTCTGTTGAAAATTACATCCGCTACATAGGCTAGGTGAAGTAAAAGCTTATTCATTAGGGATTACACAACAAAGCACAAAGCAACTCCCTAACTGCTCAGGATAAAAAGCAGTAGATAACTATGATTCTTAATAACAAGAACTATTTCAAGAAGGACTGTTTTGGGGGTAAACAGGGAATAGGAACAGGAGTGTTTGTTCCAAAATAAGTATTCCGAGCCCATAGGGAAATTTGGATAGTTTCTATGTCACCATAAGACGTGCTCGATTTAGCTAATTCAGCAAAGACAAAACCTAGCTGATTACTCTTTAAAAGAGGGACTGTTTTGTGGTATCCAATACTTAAGAACGGATCTTGGAACAGCTGAATAAGTTTTTAGCACCTAAATAAAGTATTACGAGGCCAATGGGAAAACTTGCATTAAGGCATTACAAGACGTGTGCGATGCAGTTGATGACAATAGACAGGATTAGCAATACGAACTGGTAGTCAGGCCACCATTCGAGGCACTCGGCTACTATAAGGTTAAATCAAAAATAGTATACAAAAAGTAGGCAATCATAAGGTTACCCGGGTTTCTCGACAATGGACAAGCAGATGAGCTTATGAGATGAGTATAGCTCCTCCGCGTTGGTGGGGAGAGATAAAGAGAGCCTAAGCTCTTCTCAAACCAAGTTGGTTTGAGGCTATCAAAACCTTCATTGGGGATTACAATACCGGGAGATCATGAGACATGCATCAGACTATCCAGCAATAACAGAGTTCGTAACCGGCTTTTGGCAGCGCAATGTAGATGCTAGATACACATTAAACTAAATAGGGAATTGAGAAAAACCATCAGAACACATTCATGGAATCTGTGGGGTATTAATAATCCAGAAAGAAACACTTGAGAACAGAGAGAGTTTATAGGGATATCCTATGTATAGTTGCCGTATTAAGGAACGCCTTTATGACAATTTGCATAAGATCCTGGTATTGTTTCTAAAACTTCTTTCTAGCTTTGGAAGAAAAATAAGTTAAAAGTCTTTAAAAAAAAAAGACAACTGTGTCATCCTGTACTATTTACAGGGCATTTGCTTGTCTTAAGAACTCATTTCCTTGATGTGTTTGCACAATTTTTTCTAAAACACTCTGTACTTCCCGGTCGTTCCTAATATTCTATTAACGTAAGAGTGTTTGTGTGTGAGAGTGTTTGTCATTTCTAAAATTTATTTTAAAATTTTGTTGCTTTTTTTCTTTTTTTTTTTTGTCTAGTATTTCCGTTCCCTTAAGGTGCTGCCATCACCAGCCAGCTTTTCGCTTGGGTGCCCCATTTTTTTCCGAACAACATGATTCACTCACTTCGTTTACAAGTTCTTTAATGGCGGTGTTAGAATTTTGCAATTCGAATCGTTTCCAACAGGAAATCGCTGAGGGTTAAAGGGGAGAGCAAAGTCTTCCAAAAAGGGTTTATGTGCGTGAGTTTAAGAATGTGAGTGTATATAGAAGACGATTTAAAAAACAGTTTAAAAACGTTTTTAGTTTCGTTTTATTGTTTTTGATTTTTTTTTACTCCATTTCCGCTCTTTGTTTTTGACTGTGTTCGTTTAAACTATTCATGGCCGTTGCGGCAATATGTCGTTGTAAGTGAAACACAAATGCTTTCCACGCCAAACTGTCGAAGTATTGGTTACAAGAATTTAGCTGCTGGGTTTATAAGCGAAATACAGTCAAAATTGTTGTCTCCATTTGATGTAAAGGCAATTAAAGCTTTAAACTTATACTGGAAAAATGTTGTATTAAACAACGTAAATGACAGGAAATGCGAGCTTAAATTACGTTTGAAGAAATNNNGAAATAACAACAAAATTGTATCATAATGCTCACCATGTTGTGGTGTGTTAGGTTAGCTTTGGTTACCCAAATTGCTAATTGGTTTAGCACAATAGAAGTTCTCTCTTTTTTTTTACTAATTGTCAGTTTATTAATGAGATTCTATAATAGATAGGTAGATAGATGTGGCTGTCACACTTAGGTCGTATAAGACCCGTTGTAACGCCAC
Source organism: Sarcophaga bullata (assembly GCA_005959815.1). Lineage (NCBI taxonomy): Eukaryota > Metazoa > Arthropoda > Insecta > Diptera > Sarcophagidae > Sarcophaga > Sarcophaga bullata. The sequence continues at coordinate 9,815 of QOCX01003362.1, read as the reverse complement.
AGTCTTTAACTTTTCCTAGTCTTGGACCTATTTAGGGCTTCTGATAAAGCGCCTTGAACTCCATTGTCGATAGATCATTTAGATCGTCTGTGTAGTAGACACCAAATAGCTGGGTTCAGTAAGGTTTCCTTCTCTTTTTGGTTCCTATCGCTCCTGTAGAATACGTTGGCCATGAGTATTTGTGTGTGGGTCCCACAATCAATTTGTCTCGCTTGAGTTACCATAAATAAAGTAATGTCCAGTAATGACTCGAATAACAATACTGAGCATTCTACTTCAGAGTTTGAACAGACTTTCTATGCTTCCCCTATCCAACTTCGTTTAGATTTTCAGCATCATTCTACCCGCATCGATAGTCACCCACATGGCATAGGCAGAACTCATACTTCGTTGTCAACTATAAACTCGCAAGCCTTCACAGGAAGTTTCAATGTAACAGAACCACTGAGATTCGAAGTGTTGTGGCTACAAGCCGTTGCCAATTTATTCGGTCCACAGTATACCCTAACGAATCCCGCTATCATCATTCAAAGAAATATAGGCCCACAACGCTCGCCAAGCCCAAATGCAAACACTACAAAGTAGGAATGATGGATGAATTGGATGCTCTACAGCGGCATTTCACATGGACTTGGTGCTCGTATACATTCGTTAATTTTATTGTTTTGTTTACGTACCACTCATCAGAAATCGATGCCAACGTTGGAATGAGTTCTAAATAAATTTGGCCAGGAGGAACAACTATTGTTTATGAACGATTTTATTTAATTGGCATGTGGGTATTTGAATAATATAGCCGCGTCCATGGTAATTTGGGCAGAGACAATTAGCAACCTAATTTGTGTAGACGCATTTTCCTAAACAATATGACGTTGGAGATCCTATTGGAAGACGGACACCGTCAATATCACTGCTGCCATGAAATTGTTACTTACCGAGATATTGGTTGCTGGGCATCGGTTTACTTCATCTTATATCGAATCTGGCCAACACTTATGCATTCCTATTCTGTCACAAAAGTTCAGTGACGTTATTTCAACGGAACGTAATAAACTCGACTTTACTTTTGAAAACACGTTGGGAATTATTAGAAATTGATTTCCCAAAACAAAGACGAATGCGGCGCGCGGAAATTGCCCCACGAAAATGTTGGTTACAAGAATTTGTTCGCAGGAGATAGGCAAACAGATGCCGGTATAATCGCAAGTTTTTTGCTAAATCGGGACGAAACTTGTTACATTTTGAATGTGGCCCAGATGTGGCCCCTCAGCTTGGCCTCGTACAGTCGCTACACCCAAAAATAATCGACAGCTTGGATTGAGACATGCTGAGCTCATCGTCTGAAGGAACACTCTGAACAAATTTCACGCATCAGTTTACGTCGACTTTAACGGAAGATTCACGATTGATATAGCTTTCGTGGCTCTTACAGAAGCCCAATGCACATCATCTACCGAGTGACGTAATTAGTGCGCTTGTGGAGCGAAGTCCATATTTCTTTTAAACATAAGGACGATACAACGCATCTGCCGTCAAACTTGGGACACTATCGCATCCATGATAACCGATTTTTTTGTACTCGCATCTTCATGGTCTTGGACTGTGAACAATGTTTGGTTTCAACAGGATGGTGCACTTGCCAAACATGGGCAGACCACAAATGGATTTATTCTGCATCCAAAGATTTGCTGTCGGTTTGATTAGCCTGAACATTGTGATGCTACTTGGACCGAAAATAAGCTGGATCTTGACACCCGTTAGACTATTCTCCTTGTGAAGGCGGGCCCATTAAAGAAAGATGTCTACTTGTTGACAAACCACACAGCACGACCATTGAGCACTCTTATCTAGGCCCAACATTTTGTGATGCACACTGCTAAGATACGCAACCGCATACACACATCGAAAAATGTACGAAAATTGTCTTTGATAAAAATGACAGGTACCGGTGCGAGGCCCATCAGCGCAGTGAATATAAATGAATAATCTTTCATTTCTAACCCGAAATACAATCGTTCTCTTCCACCAAACAGAACATATTTTGGACTTTTAAATTATTAAACTTTTAAGTAACCACCCTACTGTGTGAATGGACTTCGTGTCCTCCCATTGATAAGATTTTACTGACTTTACTTTGCGCATTAATACCGACAGAAAGAAAAAAAAATTAATTCTTCATAGTTTAGCGACCCCAATTTGTATCAAATTTGAATGTCAGGCATCCGTAATAGTCAATAGAAATTGAACACAATTTTATCTACGGAACCTTATAGGGGAAAAAAAGGGGGAGCGAATTAATTCCCATAAATAAAAACAAATAAAAAACGAACGAAACTCATATGCTTCACAACACGCTCAGTAAAAGTTCGAAGGAGGAGAAAAAAATAGAAAAAATCTTAAAACCATTGGCTTTCCATCTTTTTCTATTCAATTTCATTTTCTCTTTTCTGCATTCAAGTCTTAATCGCATCTTCTATATCCACACAGCATAAAAAGCGATATGAAGAAACTGAAAAAGCGGGGTTGATGATGCGATATCCAAAAGCCTGGAAAACATAATTTCATTATGCATACTCTTATCAATAAAACAAGCTGAGTTAGTTAAAATCATTCTTTATTTTTTTTTTTTTCTTTTGATTTTTAATATTCTTTTTCTTGTTGTTGTATTCCCCGACGAAAAAGCTTTAATATTTTTTTTCTTGTTGTTGTATTCGAGAAAAACTGTAATAAAAAGTGCTTAAAAGAAAAGCAATAGAAACGTTAGGAAAAACTGAAGATACTTGAACAAACGTTTCAAGTGTCAGGCAAAATCTGCATTGCTTTACTAAGTTCAATGGCTTCAAGTGGTTCAAAGATGACATTTTGAAAATAATTTTTTAGCGCTGATTCAAATCAAGTCTTTTTTATATTTACTACAGCACACTATATAAGGTGTAGTTAAAAGAAATCCATTAATTTTTAAATTGCATAATGGCTTTATTGTTCTACATCATACGTTCTGTGGTGTTGTGTATAAAAAAAAACCACTATTAATGCCAAACTGGATGCCAAAAGTAAATTTGTTTTATCACCAACACTCAGAGGATGACCCCTACTCAAGCAGTGTATTACGTTGGAACTGCAAAAACAGGTTGTTTAAGAAAAACAGAGAGAGTAGGACTAAAGGATCATAACTACTAATTCGTAATCGCTATAGGCTAGTGTGCTTATTAGACTTGAGGCCACATTTCAAATCCAAAGAAAGGACATCTCTGCCTCTCAGCAGATTTCTGGCAAAAACTCTAAGAGTAAACAGAATAGCCATGGGAGCTTCTCAAAAATCTGTCGTTCGTAGTCGACTTTAGACTGTTGGTTCCACCACTCATGTATGAGATTAACACAGACAACATACGTGATGTGGAAAGCTAGTTCGTAATANTAGGTCGTAATAGTCTTCTGGACTTTGACACTTGATAACGATCACCTTGTTAAGGCTACATTAGTCAAACTGTTTGTTGTTAAAATGGGTGATATAATCGTCACGCTAAAGAGGACTTTTTACAATGCAGTGGAAAAATGTGTGTCCACTTTGTCCATTTCCAGATGAATATGTACATGAATGAACAAATTTTTCGTGTTTTGGACGATACTAATCCACATAGATTTTGAGTTGGAGGCCTTATTGGTTGAGGCGAACACTGTAGGTCGACGATTACCATCTTCTTTTAAGATGGATTGGATCGGTCGTCGACACCAACGATATATGGTTCCAACAGCTCATGCTTAAGCAATTTGAAGGCATAGTCATCTTAAGTAGAGGTGATGTAAACTGGCCACCATGATTGTGTGATTTAACCCCGTTAGATTTTTACTTGTGAGAATAGCTCACAAACTACAGATGTCTCGCACTGCCACACAACTCATGCCATTAACGAAAAGCTAAGGACGTCAACTTTAAGTTGAGCCGCAACTAAATAGAGGAGCACGATTCCAATGTGAATGTTACGTGAACAAATTTGTGTCACTTTATTTCTCCCCATACAAAAAAACAAGCTAAGCTAAATTGCCTTCATTAATGACAATGACAAGTTTCAGTTTATGAAGCACACTTTCGTGAAGTACGTACACTATGTATGCGAAATGTCTATAGAGAGGGTGGCTGAGAGTATTTTTTTTTTTTCTATCTTTGAAAAGTTCTTTAAGATGTACTTTTATGGCGCATGAAAGTTTGATTTTGAAGTCTTGTCTTGTCTTTTAGAAAGTGTGTTGGCTTATAAAACGAGAGAACGTGGGTTCAACACTTGGCTCAGACATCTCGAAGAGAACGAAATATGAAAGAAAATTTATTTCTGAGTGCAAATAAAAATTGTTATGAAAGTTTGTCAAAATTAGGTTTCGCAGTCGTCATTAAACTTCAGTGTTCGCCACTCATGGATAAAAGTATCACCACACAACATGTCTGGTGTATAATGCTAGGTTCGAATCTTGACTAAAAGGTGTAATGAGTAATTCGGAAGCAAATCCAATTTTATGTGATGATAACAATAGAATTGAGAGAAATTGGTATAAAAATCTTTAATCATATCTACGCTCTTAATAATTGACGCCTCCGAATGAAACAATTGCCTATGGGCGATCCTGATGGGACAACACTAGGCCATTATAACTATTATGAACCAATTGAAGCTGTGAATAATAATCAATGATAGTGTCATCCGGTTTGAAATACTTCTAACAATTATTGGAACAGTTATTTTGTTCAAACTATTGGCCATTGTTAGCTACACACATATTCCGTGTTCCAGGCAATTTGGGCATTTCAGGCCAGTTAAACTATTCGTCTTATGACAGGCAAAGCAATTTTTCATCAAATTTTCAATTTCCACGTAGGAAACGAAATGCTGCTCAGACAATGCATATCCCATCGATGAAAACAAATAGCATTCGACTTTGTCTAGTCTGGGGAATACTGCAGGAGAGATAATGCTAATGCCTAATGCTTTGACTGTATTATAAACCCTGTTTTGCTTTGTAAGCAGTTGCAGTATCATGTTGCAAAATTACCTCGTCGTGTCTTGTGACCCATTCTGATCGTTTTTCTATCAATCCTTATTTCAAATTGATCTTGTGTTGTTAGTCGGTAGAGATCTGTGTTAACGGTTACAATACGTTTTAGGATCACATGGTCCACCACAGCTTTTTGGTCCCATCGGACTCACAACATTGCCAATTCCTACGCGAATAGAACTGGTTTTGTAGCCGAAGGTTAACGTTATCCTGGATTAACCTCGGATTTTTCAGTTTTTCATTGCCAATAGCAATTCAATGCAACACTGATTTTTCCATTTTCCTGACTTTTGGATCTTTTCCATGCCCTATAAACGATGAGAAATACTCCTGCCACTTATTTCTGGCTCATAGTGTCATCCAATCTCATACAATATCGTTTGCAAGTCGACGTCTTCCAACTGTTTTGGGTGATCTTCCACGTTCAGATATGTCTTCTGCATGTTGCTTCTGCTAGAGCATGGAGAAAGCTTGTGAATTTTATTTGGTTTTCTTTTTTCCCATCTTGGCTGCAAGAAGAAGAAGACCTTCTTTTTCTAGAGTAACTTAAAGGAATCACAAGCCGGTGCTTATATAAACTGAATCCTATCATTGCTCCTAAGCTTTGTTAAGCTTTAGAATCGTAAATTTTCTTTTATTTTTCTACGCTGCATTTTAATTTAAATTTATTTGATTTTTTCGCTAAATAGGCCTCAAATTGTAAAACTACTGCTCGTAGAGAATTTTATTTTCTATTAAATTAAAGTAGACTTTTATCAATGTTTTCTAGAATTGATTTCCATAAAGAACTCTGCGTGACTTTTTCAATTTCCAAGGAGAATTTCCCTGTCATCAGATTTCAAAATAATAAATAAAACACAAATAAAAATCAATAGTTTTTGTTTTTGTTGTTATCCGTTTACCATTTAGTATTCTCAATACCGTTTTTTTTTATTGTCCTCAGTGCATACAGGACTTTAAAGAGGAGTTGGCAGTTCTACTTGTTTAAACAATAACTTCAAATGGAAAAGAAAAAACAAAAACAAAAAACAAAAAATCAAAATGAAGATAATAAATGTGTCTGCCAAACTTAATAAAACTGAACACGAATAATTTTTTTTTCTTTTCTTTTTCTCCCATGCCCATCACAAGAACGAAAGAAAGTGCTAGACGAATGGCATAAAACGTACTGCACGAAAATCCAAAGTACATGATGGCCTTTTGAGTCAAAAGTCGCTGACATGTTGTTTTCATAAATTGAAGAAAACATTTTTTATTGTTTTCAAAACAATTGTGTAGCCTACTTTAAAGTCTCATACTTTAATTGTTACTACTTGGCGGCCACCTTCTAGATCAGCCTTAAGCGAAAGGTATTGCCAGATTTTTGTTTTCTTTTTTGGGTACTCGTATGCCTATAACACTTCTAATATATCAACATGTGGTATACCTCGGAAGCCCAGAAGCCAAGTTTAATTTCGTTAAATAACTTCTGCTCAGTTTTGTAGATCATAATCGCCCTATCATTTATTAGTATGCCCAAATAAATTTAAAGATGAAACCATCGCAGTGTAGTAGGTAGAGCATTGGCCTATTACATTTGATGCCACGGCTCAAAACCGAAAACTTCTATTTTTATGTGCCAAAGGGCTCAGTAGACTGAGATCAATGAAACTCCTTTCATACTTAGTTTAGTTCGCCATGTTTGAGCTGAGGTTTAAACCACAGGCCTCTCTTTTAGTAAGCCAACACAATACCTATCACAGTGCAAATACACAATTTATTCCATGGGATTCTTCTAAATGAAGAATGAGAAAAGTCGATGGTTGTTCGATGCCAACGCAGATCAGCTCTCTGCGAAATAGAAGTCCATCTTATTATGTACAGTGTTGTATCTGGATACTGTCTAGAAGAAACTGACATAGAAAACTCATATAATATCCAATGATTATGGTAAATATCTGCCCAGTAACTAGCAATTCTGGTAATAAATGGTAATCATAAATGGTATTCACTGATTAAAGGACAACTGTTTCAGATCAATTTCTGTAGAAGTTGTGATGCTAATGCAAATGGTAGGGCATTGTCTCCGTACTTTTGTTGTGGTGTAGCATCGGTAGAAGGGTAATCTGATATTCTTAAAGAAGTTTGAGATCAGCAAACCTAATGGGACTATACAAATCATCAAAAGGATATCTAGGTTCATAAAAATCCTTTTTTATTTCCGTATTAATTGTATTTACCTTGAGACCAGAAGTTATCGATAACTAGGATTTGACAGCCGAAAATGTCGAAATGTGTAGATATCTGTTCAGCAGGGTTTTGACAAGTAATCATAATAATCAATTTGTTTGGCGTTTGTCCTTCGGTCACGTGAAAAATTTTTATGTTCTTACTCTCATACCAGATTTAAGGGCCTTAGGACCATCATTTATGTCGCAATCGAAATCGTCTAATGTGTCAGTTAAAATGATCATTTTTAGTTAAACGGTTACGTCAATAAGCAACAAAATAGGAGTGCTACCGAGTCATGATGAATGACTGAGTCAATGAGATTAGAAATTAACAAGACGACATTTATGTGCTAGGTTGCCATATTGCGCGTTGAACATTAAATTTAATGCAACAAAGGTTTGCTGACAACTTTTTTCAGAAGTGGTCGTGTACATTCAATTTAATGCTCTGGTTAGCTTTTGATGGATCAACTCTGTTAAGTTTAGTGGTTTATACGGACAAATCAGCACTTTGAAGCATTGGAAAGGTCCTATGCAGCCATGGACTTGACACCCGTGGCTGCTATTTGTCGAATGATGTCGTGGAGGAAATTAACTGATCGATATGTATGTGTAACTCTGTAGTCGCCAGCGAAGCCTATGGAAGAGATATGTTAAAAGAAAAGTGAAGGTGTATGCTGCGGGGCTTTAATAGCAAGAAGAGTCGCTTTTCAATTAAGTGTGTTCCGTCGTTGTAGTTCTCGGGGTTGCTGTTTATGCTGTGCTAGATAGCGCCGTTTAATAAAAAGTTGTCAGGTCAAGTGTGTAAATAGAAACAGGGCGTTGGGTGGCGGTGGAGTCACAGGACGTTACGGGGTGACTGGGTAGGGTTAAGCAACAAGTTGCGAGTTGTTGTCAACAACTTTGCCTAAGAGAGTCCAAAGTGTGTCTTAAACAAAAAGAAAAGTTGGGCTGGGAGAAATTGCTAAAAAAAATAGGCGTCATGACGGGAAAAAAGGCGGCGTTTTCTAAGCATATAATGATGGGTCGAAGCAACAATCCCGGCAGGCGTGGGTTATTTGGCAACAACTGGGTAGGGTAGGTGTCAGGGTGGAGGTGATGTTACGACGTTGTTGAAGATTTGAAAACGCGAATTAGGGAACGCTTCTAGGTAAGGCGCGTGGAAAAACAAGACCGGGTGACCGGTCTAGTATTGTAATCGGTTGTGGAGGCAGCAGAGTCGTTGAGATGTGTCAACACAGCAATTGGTAAGCAAACTTTTTCACGCTTTTTTTTTTTGTTTGTTGTTCTTCGATACGCACAATGGTGGTTATCCTAGTTTTTCCTTGTTTCTCTCTCGTCGTGCGTGCTGCGGTCAGTCTTCTCTGGTTGGTATTTATAGGAACAGGGTAAAGATTTGCTAGTTGTCAGGGCTTGGGGTATTTTTTTCTTCAGTTGTTAAACAAATGGTATATATGAGAGGTGGAGAGTATATAGCAACGGGATTATTGTCAGCCCCAGTAATAGTGAATATCAGCTTATGTGCACTTTCATGCAGAGAGCACTAAGAAAGTCATGATAAATACAGGCCAGTCATGAGAATGAATATTAAAGGCTGACTTGGGAAAACATTGTAAAAAGGAAAATGATATGAAAATTTAAATTAAATTGCTAGACTTCAACGATAATATTTTTCGAAAATACTTGAAACGTCTCATGTATGTCTTTACATATGGGAAACATACGAAAGCATTTAAACAGTAACACTTTGGGACAAAATGGCATAAAAGCAACAGCATACCAGCTGGAGCAGTATGAAACGAGCATTTCTTATGCAAATAACTCACTAATTTCTAACGGGAAAGTAACCAACATTTTATGCAAAGTATTGGCCATTGTGGGATTCACATTTTTTTCCATCTTTCACGCATTTTATGGATTCTGCGCCATTAAAACTGTTCGTCTTTGACGCAAACCAACTTGTCACCGAATTTTCAACTTCCTTGTAGGAATCGAAGTGCTGCTTAGCGAATGTGAAAACAAATAGCACTAGAAAAGGCCTAGTCTGGTGAATACTGCGGGAGAAATAGCAGGTCCCAGCCTAATGCTTTGATTGTATACTGAACCGCTTTTGTTTTGTGTGCAGTTGCAGTATTATGTTGCAAAATTACTTAGCCACGTCTTGTTGCCCATTGTATTCGTTTTTCGATCAATACAGGATTCAAATTGATCATTTGTTACCGGTAGTCTGAACTGTATATAACGATTTCACCAATACATCCCACCCCTTTTTTGGTCCTACCAGACACACATCATTGTCTTCCTGCCGAATCGATCTGGTTTTCATATGCGAAGTTAAAAGTTGTCCTGGAATAAACCATGATATTTTTCCGTTTAAGATCCAGAGAATTTTAGAATCCACAAAATAAAAAAAAATTTCATTGCCAGCGACAATTCGATGCAACACTGATTTTCTATTGTGTGTGTAAAGCAATATTTTGTTCAATTAGCCGCCATGGCTTTTCTGAGTGGCACGCATCTGATTTACCAAAATTTCCCATTACTTTGGCGCATAAGCTG
>QOCX01003361.1:133-17775 GCA_005959815.1 Sarcophaga bullata | reverse complement strand
TTTTTTAAATTTTTTGGGCAAACTTTCGCACATTTTGCTTTGAAAATACTTTCAAATAAGAAAAGAGAATGATTTTAATTTTGATATTTTACTTTTTAGCACGTACAAAATGCTTTTGTAATATACACAGACAAATTTTTTTTTAGTAAAATGCTAATGAATTTTTTTACTAAAACTATTTTCAAATAAAAGCGAAATACTAAAGCAGAAAACAACAAAACGAAAATAGAAACAAAAACGATAAAAATTCTAATTTCTTAGTGTTCAGTGATTTGTGTCAAGTGCCAAATGGCTCGCAGTTTATTATGATGGAGACATTTCTTGTCCTGGGTCTGTGTTTTATACTATACGAAGCATTGGATTTCTTTCAAGGATGCATTCATAGTGCAACGCCTTCTGCAAGTGATCAAATTGATGCTTATCGTCGGCAGCTGGACGAACAACGTCAAAAACAACAAGAAGAACAATTTCTAGCCAACTTAACACCGTTACTAAGCGCTCAGCTTGCAGCCGCTGGATTCAATTTATCGACATCCACAACACCTACGGCATCTACGGCTAGTGTTATAAGCGATTTAAAGGCACAAGTTCAAACTGAATCTGAAAATTATTCTGTAAGTACTCCTGCACTTAATTCTGGCGGAAACGGAGTAGTCGGTATTGAAAGTGGATTTAGGCCTGCTAATCGTAGCGTTTTTGAAACTCAACAACTGCACAATACATCATCACTGCCCAGAGATTATTACTATTTACAGCAACAGCAGTTGAAGAATAAGAATTCATCCAAATCATTACTTTCAAAATTTTCCACTTCTGGTTCCGACAATCGTATCTTTCCGGAGGCATCCAGCATTTTGGGTAATCCAGCGGCCGTAATAACAACGCAGCCTCTTCTTCAACACCAGCAAAACCCATTCAACTCGTCTAATTCCGTTTTAACAGAGCCTCCCGTTGGTTGTGTTCTAGCTAACGACCTAAGAAGAGCACTTTTAACAAATCACAATAATAATAACGACGACGATCCAAAACTCCTTTCCCGCCATAACTCACAAGCCACTCTATCATCACATAATTTGTCTTCATCTTCCGAAGAAGACGAGGACGACGAATCGGAAGCATCTTCTACACAAGGAGAAGCGTCGCTCACTTCTTATCCGTACAACTCAGATCACGACATTAACGAGGATCGTACGTTCACAGTGGGTTCGTGTTCATCATCTCATGCTGATTTTCGCGAAATTGAATGTGAACGACTACGCCGACAATGTGTGAGCGTCAAACGCATATATAGCATATCGGAAAAATTTTAGAAATATCTAAAATATCTGAAATTCTAAAACGAAAATCTCTTCTAAAAAATAATATATTCTCATTTAAAAAAGAATACAGAAACTATATTGGTCTTAAATTTGCTGAAAACAAAATTATATTGGTAAATAAAAAGGTATTAGCAAGTGAAAACTAAAATTTCTAAAATAAAAATCTATAAAATGAATAAATATAGTAAGAAAAAAAAAGAAAACCCAAAGAAAAAGCACACTAATTTCGAGCTCAAATTCATAATCACAATCGCACTTTAATCACAAATTTATCAACAATTCACGCATTTTCAAGCATTTCACGCATTTTATTTTCGTAAGTAAAGGACTATCTCACATACTCACCTAATTTTTGAATCACCAAAATCACTCCGTTACACAAAATTATAATTTTTTTTTAGCATTTCTCTTCAAAATCAAATAAACATTTTAACATCACTTACAATTTAAAATGTCTTCAACACTCACTACTATCGCTTCTTAAAAAAAAAAAGAAAAAAATATCTTATAATAATAATGATAAACGAGACTGGTAAGACCTGCAGCCTTGTATCGGTTCATAATATAACGTGTTTAGGCTGTTTTCAACGAAACTAGTTGTTAAAGTCAAATTTTTAATCTCAGCCAAGTATTTTTAATTAATGCTTTTGCTAGTTTTGATTTTTAATCTCCAGTATTTTAAATTAGTAGTTTCAGAAAATAATTGCAATTAAAAAAAAATTATTACTTAGCTACTATAATTATATAGACAAAATTGAATAAAATTATATAGAGCTTAACTTTATTTGGATTCAATTTCTATTCCAATAGCATAACTCAAATTAGAGTCAAAACTCATTATCAGCACTTCATCTATTCAGGACTTTTCTTGACATTCATTAATTATTTTAGTTTAAACGACTATTAAATTACCGTCATATGATATGATTAATTCTATGATAAACTATTGTCTAAGCCATTGGAAATTTTACTATTGTGTAACAATATTATGACGAATAAAGATTAAATCAAACCGTTTTTCTATTGTTGCCACTTAACTTACGAATGAAACTTAAAGGTTCAAATGAGAAAGAATAAGAAATTACATTAAATAATAATTATTACAGATACAAAAAAAAAATTACATCAATTAATTTTAATTCAATATAATAAAATAATGGAAAACAGTGCTCAGATATAAGTTTATTGTNAAATTACATCAATTAATTTTAATTCAATATAATAAAATAATGGAAAACAGTGCTCACATATAAGTTTATTGTAGAATGCGCAAAACCGCAAATATCCAATAACAAAAAGATGGAACGGAAATTAATATTTTTGGCCTTAGGCTTTTCAGACAATAAATTGTTTTCTCTTTTCTTCAGAGCCATCATGATGACGGAAAAATAATATGTCTTAATCTTAAGCACAAACTAATCATCATAATTTGATCCTAATCACAACTGCCAATTAAAACGTAATAATTAAAATGTTTTGCTGTCCCGGTATCTATCTGTATGTATGAATGTATGAATTACAACAAATAATATTTTTCGTTAAATGTTATTTATTACGTATGTTTAGATTCGTCATTATGTGGTTTTAGCTTAAAAACTCGAAAATTGAATATCCAAGCGATTAAATATTAACTTGTTTTTTAAATTTTAGTTATTTAGATTACCGTCATCATCAGGCTATACAATACTTCGATTTGCAAAATTTAATGCAATATCACAATTAAATTAGTATATGTATCCTTAATATCTATGGCTACTATTTGTCTATAATATCCGTCTGTCCCTCTATACGTCCGTCTTTGTTTTTTTTTTCTTGTTGTCTCCTTATCTTTATCGGGCCGTCAGAATGGCGTTGTTTATCTACAACGGCGTCACAATTCTTTGATTGGTGGCACTATTGTTGGCAATGAATCTTCAGGTTTCTCTTAATAAAGGAATTAAAAACAAAGTTTTGCTCAAAATCATCAGATGGTTTCTCATTTTTATTTCTCCAAATCTTTTTTCCTTAGTAGCTCACATATCGTCAGACAATAACAAGAAATGCTGTATGGCCGAAACACGATATCAAAAACGTTTCCAGCTTATTTTTACGTAAGACATATATTCCTTATTTTCTTAGCATAGAAGGAGAGAACGCTGTGAAAAGGAAGGACTAGAATAATAATAATAATAATAATTAAGTTTTATATGTCGGTATTAACGTTACGTATTAGTAGCCATGACAATAGTTAATACTTCTTCTACAGTTTATATTGAAGACATGATGAACGTTGAAGGATACTAATAGAAGGAAGTTAAGATAAGACTCTGACAATTGATTAACTTTGTTCGAAAAAGAAGAAAAGAAAAAGCAGAAAGTAAAAAAATAAAAGAAATAAAATGAACCATAATAGGGAAAGGATGGAAGGACTTTAGAAGTATGTATAATCAAACACTCAGATTTGTTGTGGTTTTCGTTGATATACTATTTTTTTTTTTTTTGGATTATTATTATTTTATATTCTTTTTTTTTATATTTTTATACATATTATTGTTATTGTTTTTATTGCTATTTCATTTTATAGTCTATTTTGTTGTTTACGATGTTTTTTGGTTTGTATTTAAAAAGAAAGAAGAATACGATAATAGAAAGTAATACAATAGATGGTGATGACAAAATAAATGAAGTTGCTGGGCCACACATCGGCAAAATATTTGCTCCGACTTAGAGAATGTTCAGTAAAAACAAAATAAAATCCGATAAAAAAAAATGTTTCCCTGTATAAAGCTTTGCAAAGAAATCAGAATGTTCATTTTAGTTTATTTCAAGGAAAGAATAGTTAATTTCCTTTTTCTAAAATAATAAAAGTAAAGCTTATTGAAAACATTCATTCTCTCGGATTTTTAAAGAAATAATCTTTTTAAATTTAAATTAATTTTTAAGTGGAAAGCACTGAATTTTTTTTAATTCAGTAGTTACCTAATTAAGGTTATAAATGAATGCCTAAATTACATAGCAATTAATTATGATGGCCCATAGGTATATAAGCGGGTAAATTAAACTGCGATTATATCTCTCATCACATTCAGAGAGTTTTAATTGCTGTTGATGTTCCTCCCCATATACAAAAGAAAATGTAAGTTTCGGGTTTAGATGACAAAATAAAATAATTTTTTTTCTCCAGGATATATTGTCGTTTACTCCATACTTTCTTTTCAATTTTTTTTAATATTGTTTTCATTTCTAGTGGAATGTAAAAAAGAAAACCTTAATTAACCGTAAATCTTTTATTGAACCCTTGTAAGAAAGATAATTGATATAAGAGGAGAAATATTGAATTTTTAGAAGTATCAATAAAATATACAAAACAAATCCGCAGCGCACTGCATCCAAGGCTGTAATGTATATTTATAAACATGGAGTAAAAACAATTGGCCAGTTCACACGACTTTTTATCGTGTATGTTGTATTGAATACACTTGGTTGCTTGTGAACGCTCAATACTATGCTATATTGTGTATTTCTTCATAACTTTTGGCATTCAAACAATTTGATAGTACGAAGCCAACACAACTTTTTAAAAACATATGAAAATATATACACATTTATTTCATTCACACAATTTGATAGCACGAAATCAATACAACTTTTAAAAACATAGGAAAAAATGTGTATAAGTAAATCGGATTTTTACATGAAAATTATCAACAACAAGCATACACTGTTGTGTATTCGTCCAGCAATACACTCAATACAACGATACTTGACTTGTGTGAATTGACCAAATATTGTTACTGTTGTATGTTGTTGTTTTTGTATTATTGAGTCACTTATATTTTAAAATGTAACCTATTGCTACCGCTCGCGCTATAAAGAAAACCCTCGGCAAAAGTTCACATAAGTCGAATCAATTAAACAATTAAATATTTGTGTAGGATTTGTTAATCATATTTCAATTTAAATTGGTCTCAATTGAATGAAAATTATTAAATATCGTGTTTTATATTTATTATATAATAATTTTCTAGCCTAAAAAGTTTTTAGAAAATTAAACTTGTAATCTATTAAGGTCTATTTAAAAAAATTAAAATTAAATTAAAATTATGTTAATTTATTGATGTGAGATGATATAACAATGTTTTACTTATTTTTTACGGCTTATTTCATTATAATTATTTATTTATACAAACTTTTACGGGAAAAATTTAATGAAATTATACTAATCTAATCTAATAATATTGACTTAAAATTTTATGTTATTTATAAATTCTTAAGCGTCATATAATAGTAGTTATTGTGCTTAAAAAACCGGCTCTTTGCAAAACTGACTGCAATTTTTAGAATTGCAAACAAAAGAGGCAGGTATAAAACGGATTATTATGATGCAAGTTTAGAGTTGTTATATACAAGGATAATACTAAATTTCAATGGCAATGGCAGCGGCAATATTACATTTCATAAAAAAAATGCCTTTTACATTTCGAGACTAATTTTAAATGTAATTAAAGTTGCATGCAAACGATTTTTTTCTTTTATTATTAACAAATGGATTAACGAAAAAGAAATTTTATTTCTGAAATATTATAACATATAAAAATCTTTGGAATATTTGGTAGCGTATGCAATTAAAGAAAAACTAATTTTCAGATTGAAAAAAATTCAATTTAATTTTTATAGCTATTTTCTTCTTGTTTATTGATCAATTAAATTAAAAAAAAAACACAAAACGAAAATAAATAAAGTAAAATATATAAACAAAATTTATAGATACATATTTCAATTCTAAATATGAGCAAGTCCGCTTTTTTGTTGCGAAGACATCTTTGTTAGTTGGTGTCTTTAAGTTTTCTTTTTAAAAATTATCTTTTTCTCCCCTGCCTTTATTGCTTTTGTTCATAGGTAAACATTTAAAACCTTTTTTGTTTACTTTAGCAACTTGCGAGATGAAAGGCTATTGAAAAGAAATGAGAAAGAGAGCAAACAACACCAACAAATCGTTAAAAAATCTCATATACATATACATTAAAAACACATACAGTAGAAACTCGATTGCTCGCAATGAAAATAGAGTTGACTGGAAATTTAAACGTTGTTGTTGGAAGTATCAATAATATATCTGTATATCTTTTAGACCCATTTTTTTTTCGTAATTTCAATTAAATCACATGTAAAGTTTTTTTTTTGTTATTCGCAATGTAATATCCAAAAGATTATCAATTCACGCTTGTTTTATGCAGCCTTAATTACTCAGTAACGCGTTGGATGTAACTAAGCGTTTATTTTTTATCTCCCGGTCCAGACAAATATTAAATGCTGACGTAACTTCATCCATGTTTTTCAAGTTAAACGCTGCAAAAAGTTCTTCATCGACAATTTAAATATTGTATTCTTCACTTAAAGGTGTATTAGCTATATAGTTCTAACTGTACTCCAATTTTTTTTAGTAAAATCAGAATAAAAGCTTTTCTAAGAGCATTGTTTAAAAAGAAAGTTAGTTTTTCAGATAATGTTTCGCAGTGATTCAAATTTAATGGATAGTCCATGGACGATAATACATGCAACTAGGGGTTTTTCTCAAACTTTTTCATTTTCGCCGATAGGTGGGAGTTATGTATGCATGTATTACATTAAAATAATATAAAACGAAAAATTGCAATAATTTTGTTATTCCTTAAAAATAGATGTACATACAATAATTAAATATATGTAACCGACCTAAACATGTTAATTTTTGGTTTTGGATATACGTTTTTATAATAGGATAGGCATTTACGCTGGAGTCATCTGAGATTCTGTTACATAACTTTCTGAAATTGGCAGCACCCGTCCGCTTTAAACGGAAGTTTGGAATTATTGTAAAAAACGCATCAAATAAACATAAATTTTTCAAGTCCTTTTTAATAGAATAAGTTGGCGACCTTTTTTTTGTGCTATTATTATCGTAACTCATTGCAGTATTCAAAAAATGTTGAAATATTTTCTCCAAAAAGAGATATTATAGAGACATTAAATCATGAAATCAATTGTCCTCACTAACATTGTTAAATATATCACGATCATTTAAAAGTTGCATCAATGTATACAACATTTGTCTTGTCTTTCCCAATTCTAATTTTAAGCACTTTAAAAATTTGTTGACCAAGTGAAGTGTGACTTGACGAAAGCTGTAAGCACAAAATGTTAACTATAACATCAGATCTTAATGTGGTTTAAAAGGTTTAATAAATTGTTTAAAATCTTTATATTATCTGCATATCTTAATTCTTCAATATTTAACTCAATTATGCGTTTATAAACATGTTTTCAATATAAAAATTAAAAAATAAATCCCGGGATTACGGGAATGCAAAAGGAGCGGAATTCGCGGAACAAAAAACTTAAATACTATTTACCTAAAATTCTTTGTTTGCAGCTGAGCTTCGTAATTCTAGTAATATTCAGAATGAATGAAAACTTAAATCGATATTTGGTCGTTCAATTCAACTATCAATATTTGAATACGCGTGAGCATTTCTTCATGGATTTCTGTGTTACGGCTTTGGCACAACAACAAACACTTCTACCTTTATTAAAATGAATATTAAATTTAAAATTTTTCTGAAAAAAATGTTTAATAACGTCATTATAGCAATTCAACTACAATATGCTCATTCAAACGCTTTCTCGATTTCAATTATATTAATGTCAATGTTTCTTTAAAATGTGTAAAAGTGTTTTGTAAGAAGAAGTTTGAAAAATAATTCGGGATAATCAGTAATACTTCATTCGTTGAGGTGATTCAAAAAGTTGTTGATTGAGTTTACCTAGATTTTTTCTTGACTTAGCTTGGCATTCTCCTTCAGTATGTAAAACCATTTAAACAACGATTGTTTCATTTTCCGAGACTCTTTTTTTCTAGAGCCGATTACGTGTTACCTGGCCCAGACTAAAGTGCAGTAAACTCCTTCGTTAATAGGTTAATTTGTTGTTATGTTGTTAATACTATTCTAATGTATTGAAAAATATTAACTATTATTGGATGAAATATAATGTAGCATTAGAAACACTTTTTACTTTGAAAATCAATACCGCACAATTCAAATCGACAACTGACATGGCGACACTTCCTGAACTTTATTTAATTCAAATCTCGAAATAGTACATATATGTTGAATAATTGATAAGAATTGAGAATGAGATATATTGAGAAAAAAAAATGCAAGTATTGAGGTGAAAATGTTAAAAATGTTACAAATATGGCGTAAGTAATAAGAAAAGTTTTCGGGTTAAAAGAATCGTGGTATGTGAATAGCGGAAATCGAGTTTTTAGTGTACTTGAATCCACATGCTCTTATACGTCCAAATTATGATGATGCATGTGCTCTATTTTGTTTTTCTTTCTTTTTCTTCTTTGTATTTTTTATTTATTTCTTTTACCCTTACAAATAGTGGTAGTTTTTATTTTTTCGTTGTTTGTTTTTCAATTGAAAATGTTGTTTTTGTTGTTGCTGTTTGTGTTCATTTTATATTCAGGTTCTTTTGTAGTCAAGAGTGTAAAGCGTTGTAAATCTGGTTTACAGGTATTTTTATTCAATTTATTCTATACATTCATGTTCAACTAACGCTCATGTACCTATACACATACTAATGCTCATTGAAATTCACGCAATAAACATATGTTTTAATATGTACTCACATGCATTGATATAAATGAACATGTTTTTTTGTGTGTAAATCAAAATTGCTTTTAGGCTTCAAGACAGCGTTTGTATTAAATGTAAAGAAAAATGAGGGGGTAAATAGAAAAGAAATTTATATGAGATATAAAATGACACCTTCATGTTGTCTTTTTTTGTACTCAAATAGTCAGACAGACATTCATAAATATTTATATTTGCGAATCACTTTGTTTCTTTTGCTTCATCTTCGTTAAGCAAACGAGCATGTAAACAAATCAGCCAACATCGTTAGATGTTAAACCAACTTAAATGTGAAAATAATTTAATTTGTACATAAGGTATGCCCGTTTAATTTATTCTTCAAAGCATTCTATTATTTATTTATTTACTTATTTATTTTTTATTCTCTACACCGAATCGAAATAAAAATATTAATAATTAAGAAGCAATTGCTAGTATGACAGCTGCTGTACCAAAAATATTCTTGAGTAATGTGAAAATATTATTCAATAAAGAGAAATAATTTTTTATATTTTTTTCCAAAATACGAAAATACTTACCAAAGAATATATTTTTCCTACAAAACTAAACCAAAAATATAAGAAATCCCGTTTCGTGATAATATGAAAAATTGAGTTGTAGTCGTAAATAAGGATGTATGGGACATTTATAATATTAACAGATTGTTTAGTACGATATACAAAACAATTTGAATTTTAATTTGTGGACTAACTCGATAGTCGCAGAATAAATTAGAAATTTTTCCATTCTTCTATAACCCTAATGTACAATTTGATCACAGAAAGACTTGTACCCTTGTTGGCTATTTACAATAAAATAAAAAAAAAAAAAAAAGATGAGAGAGAGAGAGAGAGAGAAACGTTAACACGTTTGCATATACAATTAAGTTTCGAAATATTCACTTTTCTTCAAAAGAGAAACTTACGCACACTTACACAGTATTATGTTGAATAAGTGTCTCTCACCTTGCTGCTGGTTTAAATATTTAAAATATCTGTTTAGCAGCAATTTGTTCTGTTCAGGCAATGAAAAAATTATGTTAAATAAAATAAATTGTTACTTTTATTCAGACGCATGCTCGTATTCTCCGATCTGTAGAAAACATGTATTAACAACATTATTTTTAAATTCAACCGTAATATTTTACAAGCCAAGATTTCCTTTATGAAATTAAATTTTGAGTAATACGAATTAAGTTTAATACGGACCGGAAATATGGCTTTAAATTTTTTATGACTTCCAGCTACATCCGACCAACACAACTAATAAATGTTATAACAATATCGGTGAGGATAAAAGAGAAGGTAGAAGGTAGAATATGTGTCATAAAAATATTATACTCGTATACATACACACAATTTTTTTCAGTTCGTGAAAAACACACAACAAGCATAAATATTGTATGACTCATATAAATAAAAGTGTGCTATTTCTTATATTTGTTTGGTTTTTTTTTTTGTTTTGTTTCTGTCTTAAATAATAAAAATGAATGAAAGAATTAAACTCATCTCATCTCTTCATAAAATAATAACTTGTGATAAATTGTAGACGAAACTTTTTCAAAGTGTATTAATGGAAGGAAAACATATTTTTTTTTATCATCTTTTTAAAGCTAGACTCCAGCGAAAGAGAAGAAACGCCACTTGAACGTTATTAGAAAGTTTATAAAATATTGTAAATTATTAAAATTATTAAAATCATGTAAATATTTTAAACTTTCCAAAATAAAATATAAACAATTTTAAACTAATAAACGCGGAAGCCAACCCTTATAGAAATCTACTAAGTAGGTTTCGTATAAAACGGAGACAATAAATTAAAAACAGAAAATAATTTTAATACGGAAGAAAAACAAATCTAAATATGATAAAGTCGTATTGTTGTTTAGATATTTAATACACAAACAACTGCTTTAATTCAAACTAAAAATCAAAATTATAATACAATTATGGACTCCCTGGAACGAATAATGCGTGCGGCTCCGTTGCCGCGCGCTTTAAGTGTTAATTCTGCGAATACAAAAGGACAGCAACGTGCTCTAGTTCATGCATCATTGGCTGCTGCTACTGTCGGCCGTAAAGGTAGACATTTAACGGGCACATTTTGTCTAACTGGTGACACTATGGAGGGTATAATACAATGCTTAGTCTTCCTAAAAGCATTTTCGGTGAGTATCTTAGGAAAGAACAAATCTAAATTGAAATTATGTACACTTTGACATGGAGATGTTGATTGTACGTCGGTCTGTTTCAAATATTTATCGTATTAAACTAAATTTGAATACTAAACATCAAAAATTTAAAAAAAAAATATAATATTTGTCTAAGAAGCTTATTAAAGATTTGGAAGATGGTTGTCTTGATATTAAAGAAATAGAGTAGCATTCTTGAAAATGGTTTATACTTTTTGTAATCTTTATTACACGTTCATAAACAGTATTAGTTGTTTGTTTTTTTTTTTGTATCTGGTAAAGTGTCTACTTAATTTTTATTTCTCTGTTTGAAAACCCATGTCGGGCAAATAATAACATCCTTTTTTCATTTTGGTAAATCCTTTTTATATTCTAATAGAAAGAAATTTAAATTCTTCAATTTCGAATTAACATATTAAAAGTGAATTTAAATGTACTGTTACAAACACTTAAAAAGCGACACCAATCCAAAGGCCACTCCCACTACTTTACCTCACTCTTTAAGTTGCAAAACCAAATTTTATATAAGAAAGGAAATATACATACCCCTATAGAAAAAAAGGGGTAAAATCAAGTCATGCATACTTTTAGGGTCATTTTTATAAACAGAATTAAAGAACACTTTCAGGATCACTAAATTTATTTTACATGTGTGTATTTAAATTTTGCTCCTGTTCTTTTGTTTATCGCTGTTGTTTACTTTTATGGAACCCTTGAACTTTCTAAATGGATTTCTTGTTTTCCTTTTTTTCTTCTTTCATTGTTTCAAATTTATATGCTTTTAAACAAATTTTCAAAACATTATAGATACACCTCGATATACACCCACATGAAACCATTTAAAAACCCTTTCGGATTTCATGTCCCACGTGAAATAAATATCAGACATTTATTTTACATGGAAAAAGATAAGCTTCAAGTAGAATACAATGTATATTTAGTTCCTCCTCTTTCCCATTCTGTTCTTCTCATTAATAAATTAATTATCATTTTATTTTGCCTTCTTTACAGGTGAGTGAATTTAAAACAGCAAACTCGATTGAAATCCTTTTCTAAAATTGCAAATACTAGGAGTATAATATTGTCGCTCAATTAAAGTGTTTATCTTTAAAACAATAGTTGTTTTTGCTGCGGTTTAACTTAAAATTCATATTTTGCAAATACTTTGGTAGCATTATGTAATAAATGAGAAATGGAAATAAATTATTATTTGTATTTTGTTTCTTCCCTTATTGCTTCAGTACCTCTCTATCCCACAGACTCATTTACCACAAACTGAAACCAACTAAAACATAATATCCTGATAAGAAAACTGTTTTCGTTAAAAACTCAATTTCCTGTAAATTCGACATAAGTTTGAATTAGACAAGTTGCTCTCATTTTGCATATTGTATTTTTAATAATTTATCGACATCGTCTTTTTTAGGGAAAACTGGATTAACATACTCTTATACAAAGAGGTTTATATTATTTTTTTATGATGATTTTAGAATTTAATTTTATATTCGAAGTGTTCCGTGAACATATTTTTTCATTTATTTTTTTACTCTTCAGATGTAGACACGTACTGGATGTTATGTGGAGGTTCTCAAAAAAGCAATATCATTATCAAAGGAAGATCAGCATGTATTACATTTAAAATGGGCACAATGTTCTACCAACTGACACAACGTCTACATTTGGCTGGGAAGTACTTAAAAAGTCAAGTTCACTAAACTCCAAACTTTCAACTTTCCAAATAGCTTTGCAATATTCGACTTAAGTATTATGCCTTCTGGCTAAACTCTGTCGAATGTTTAAGTATCGTGGATAAGAAGATATGAGCAGCATTTCTATATGTTCATCTAATGGCTGAAACGAGCCTATGTGGTTTATGAGTGATTATATGTTTTTGTAAAAATGATAGTAAAATTTTATTTCTTCAGTTTTTTTTTTTTGGAAATACAACTGTATAGGTCTGTTGATGTTAGTTTTAAAAATTCTAGGAATTTTAGGTATAGCAAGTACATGTAGTTTAGTCGCATAATTGGAAATTTAAAATCTAACTAACTTTGGAAATTCGCAATGAAGTCTTAAATATAACAGGCCTTTTGAGACTTTTTTAAACTCAGTTGTTACATCGAGACTCTCCCAAGAATGTGTGAGATATTGTTTTTCGATATAGCAGGAGTTCATTGTGTTTAAGCCTGATTTTAGGTTGAAAGAAGTTAGTCTATCATGTCTAGTAAATCTTGACGCTATTTTTCATCATCCTTGAAATCAAAATTGAATTTGTATACTCTGTATTATAATGTCGTATAAGTCAATAAGAAATTATTCATTGTATGCCCACGTATAATCAAGGCCGAAACTACATTGTAAACGACCGGATTTATGCTTAGCACACACACAAAATTAGATTCGGTCGGCTATTAGACTTCAAAATCTGTATATTTTTAATTGATTACTATTTGATTTGGGGTATCCATTAATTGCTGTGGTTCTCAGCAATTAAAACATCTTGTTATCAGGTAAAAAACATTTCGTATACCATTTAAAAAGTCAACACAAAAGGTGTTAATAGAAATTGATTTCAGATTATTGGAAACATCCAAATATATTAATTAAATTAAGTTTATTATCTATGGTCACTAAATTTTAATAAATTGAAAAAGATAAAACATTTACTACAGTTGATACTGTAACCAAGGATCCAGCTTAAACTCCAATTAGTTGTATTATGGTAATATTGTTCTAAAAAATAAAATATGTATAAAATTTAAATTAAATTAATTAAGAATTTCTTATCTTAAAAATCCTACAATTGAGAAAAGATTATCTATGGAAGTAACTTCTATACATTTTAAAAGACTTATTTGAAAGGTAGATGTAAATTGCTAAATAAGGGGAAGTATTTTGAATAATGCCAGAATTCACCTTGCCATTACTCTAAATATATATTCAAAAATAAATAGATAAAGTACTACGCAAAAAAAGGTAATTCACTAAATTCATTAATAGTTTTTTGGGCGAACATAAAGACTAATGATAATATTTCCAGATACACTAAAATTTCAGAATTAGAAAGAATCATAAAGTGTCCCCACCCATCCTACCCCATCCCTTGAATATATTACGGGAAATAAAATACATTATGTGATATAATTAGATAAATTTGATAAATAAATAGCGATAAATCACATTCTATATTACTTATAATATCAAATATACATATGCCGTTGTGGGATTTTAGTTTATTAGCCACAGACTAAAGTCGTCCAATAGGTGAATTGGCTAATTCACAATGATTCGGCAAGATGTTATTGTATAATTGAAATGGAAAAATTAGAATAAGGATTAGACATACATATTTATTTATATCAATGAAAAAACATAATTATTGGATTAGGTGTAATGCATAATGTATATGTGGAAATTATATAATAAAGTCCTTTTGGGGTCCTCCAGTGTTCATATACATTTTATGAATTTGTCCAATGTTAAATAAATCATTATAAAGATTAAGAAAGAAAAAAAAGATAGAGAAAACCCTTTGTTTTCCATAAAGTAAAAAACAAACTCAAATGAGAAAAAAGAACAAAAATAGTGTATTGGAGTAATCAGCAAATTGGAGTTTTATAACAAGCAACAGATTGTAATATTGCATGATATCCTCCACTGATCATATTAAAAATCATGATACAATATAGAAAAACTAAGTAAGAACAATAAAGAGAAGATTATAAAATACAATAGAAGACAAACAGTAAAGAATAAATTAGAAAGGCAAATTAAATATTCCGCAAGGAAGTGTCTTCAAAACAAGTTTATCCTAATATGGAGGGAAAACTAAATTTAGCCATTAATTATATAAGGACAAAGAATAAAAAATATAGCTCTGAAATTATAACAATGTAAAAAAACATAAACAGTTCTTTCTGAGTAAGTGTGAAAAAAAAAATATATATGAATACGTTATAAGTTTAGAAGGATTTAAAATGAATTCCCAATAACTGAATGTTGGGCTTCCGGAGAATTATTCAAAGATGAAATATATTTTTCTATCATGTTAATGGTTTTCACCAACTAGTATAATTTAAATTATTTCTATTGCCGGGTTTATTACAAATGATTTGTATCCTGGGCTACCTCCCAGCAATCAAAAATCAAAAGAACTAAATGGGCGAACACAGTAACGCCATAATAACAGCAATACAATGACAACTACAAACTACAAAACGCACAGAAAAAATGTTAACAAATATAGAAAGACACTATCCTGCCTTGTCCATGCATAACAACAAATTTTTTTAATCTGTCCAACCGTCAAAAAACCTTTTAAACTAAAATAAAATAAAGAAGGAAAATACACCCACTTAACACACACGTGTTAGTATTTGAGAAATAAATACTATTTTTAAGTGTGTAACAAGAACAAAAAAAAATAGAAACAGATGGAAAGAAAGATGGTAGAAGTGAATAAACATGACAAAAAAATTTTACAGTTCATGATAAAAGGATGAACAATGCTAAAACAAAACCAAGCCAATAAGTACAAATACTAACGAAAGTGTTTACGGAAATACAGTACCAAGTTTTTAAAATAACAAATAAAACCCGTCCGACAAAGCCCACTTCAATTATCAAAAACATAGAAGACACAAATTTGAGGCAGTAAAGTGTAATTGTAAAGAAATGGAAACATTAACTATAAGAAAAATAATTCGTTGTTTAAATTTGTTCAGACCTTTTTTATACGTCGAAGAAATGCTATTTCCAAGTAAGTTGTGGTATGTAATAAATAGATTTTACGAGGATATGTTTTCTCTATTACAAAAAGAACTAACAATAAATTCTTATTATGTAATTATTATTTGGAAAATCTCATACCATAATTAAAAATGATCATTTATGTATTTTTGTTTTTTATTGCAGAATGATTATCGTAAATATTCTTAAGTATACAGTTATTGAATTACTATTAAATTAAGTGAAAATGGTAAATAATATAAATGTAACAGTATTATAACGTGCGGAATCATTTTCCTAAACTGCCAAAAAACCTTGCTTGTTCAGAAACATTTTATTGAGCGGTGCACCCCACATTTGTGTAATGAAGACTAATTGAAGAATTTGATTCCAATAGAGAACTAATTTCTATAATTACTTTTACGTATCTCATAAAGTGCTCGTAGTCGCAAAAAAATTTGGTATCACTAAAAAATGAATTTTATATGAAAGGATAAAGAGAATTGTTTAAGGCTCTTAAGCATAGTTTAAACCGCCAAAACAGTTTAAATAGGTATTTGAACGTGCCTGTTTAAAATTTATATTGAACGGTTGCCTGTTAAATTACGTGTAAAAACATTTTTTTTTAAACACTTCCGAAATATTTATACACGTTAAAAGTTCATCCTTCACCCCAAAATGGAGGAATTAACAATATGAAAACGAAATTGAATTGAATTTATATCAAAAATTTGCTGCTGGAGAAATTGTATCGAAGAAAATGATTTTTCATCGAGGTAAACTCAATTTAATGGTGCAAGAAACAGAAAATGCCGATTTGATGTGAAGGACGGTCCGAAGAGATAGCCTGAGCTGTCAATGAAACATAAGCAGTGTATTTGTTATTTGTGTTGTGGTTCGGCGACAATTAATTGGCTAGCACTTTCTACATTGAGTAAAGGAGACGAAAGTGTGAATTACTATTTCGCCAAAACCCCCGGAAAATAATTCCTTGCCTCTCCCTCTCAGTGAGTCACAAATATAATAGCATTAATCAGTAACCCTTTTTAAAATTTCATCTAAACATTCTAAATAAAATAACCCCGCTATAAAAGATGCGGCCGGGTTATAAGACGAAACCAATCAAATTCAGAATTATTACGATGGTGACTTAATAAATATGAAGATAAAGAAGGTAATTGTTGAGTTTCTGTCTATTTATAAATAACTTAAAAAGAAGGTGTAATATTAATGCTGATATACCCTTTTATGTTGTGGTCTTTCATTTACGCTTGAAAACAAAATAAGATAAAATACTGTTTTTTCTTTCTTTATTTTTTTTGCGAAATAACCTAATAAAAAAATGGAAAATTAAATAATGACAAGTTAAAAACTTTTATGATTCCTGAACAAAACTAAATTAAATTACTTAAGTATTTTATAAATATGGAGTTGCGAAGTCAAAATAATGTGGAATGCTGGAAATCAAAAAAAATTGTATATTGGTAAAAGCAGATGTTTCAAGGATGTTTGTTTTAGAATTTGATGGCATATCCTACTTGTCCTCTAAAAATTACAAAATAATCTTGCAAATTTAAATTTATACAAATGAATGAACCTAATTAAAAACCTGATTGTCTGTTCACTGTTTTAATCCAAATAAGTGCTTTGTTTCTATCTGTCATAAACACGCTAAAAAAATAGTACGATAAACAAGTAAATATAATAAGATAAAGTATTAAAAGTATAAGTACAAGAAAAAAAGTA
>QOCX01003360.1:2082-17786 GCA_005959815.1 Sarcophaga bullata | reverse complement strand
TTTAGTTGGCCGTTAAAGCATTAATAGAAGAACAAAAAAGAAGGATGGATTTCTATGTGTTGTTGTATAAGAAATTGATCCAAAATTCCTAAAAGAGTTGCAATAAAACAAAAGAAGAAAGAAGAAGATAAAGTTTTGTAACAAAATTACGAAATAAATAAATGTTCAGAATCATTGAAGCTTAACTAAAAGCGTCTATGGAATAACATTAAAAATAAAAGAAAGAAAATAACACAAATTTCATGAGAAGAATACTTAAATAAAGTTTTTTTTTAAATGCAACCAGCAATTTAATAAATTGAATTGAGTTTTACAAAACTTAGGATGTGCGTCATCAAAGAAGTTTACTGTCGTAATCTTTTAAGACTTCATTTTACTTTTTTTGTATTAAAAATTGCCATCCTGCTGCCGAGCTTCTTAACTGAGTGAGTGCGTGTGTGTATAATATGTACATATTATACATTCTCTTGGCCTGGTAACCTACACTCTCTACTTATTTGGATTGCAACAACTCTCTGCTATTGAATTATTGCCACACATCCAATTCGTTAACCTTGTCTCCTCTCCTTCCCAATAGCCATAAATGGTAAACCTTCGTTCCACATTCGTTGATCCTGTGGCTAAAAAAAGAAAGCAAAAATAACAAAAACAAAAACCATAAATAAGAAATAAAAGAGACTGTGTTGCAATAACGGTCGAAATAGCAATAAACTTTGGTTGTAGTCATGGTGCGTTTAACACGTAAAGAACGTCAGGATAAAGGTCAATCTTTGGCGAGCATCAATAAAGTCAATATTGGTGATGAGGTGGAAGCAACCGATAACAGTAAGTAAAAGTAATAATAAAAGCACAAACAATTTTATTTAAATTACCGTTTTTTGATTAATTTTGCACAGTGGGGTATTATTGCACACTACTTGTGTTAACGTCTACCATTATACTACTTTCATAAAAATTTTATTCCTTAAGAAGTTGAATACTGCAATAAAAAGCTCTTTTATGCAATTGCAAATTTTTTCAATGCTGTATTGTGTTAATCTCGGGATATAAAAACATCGAGGAAAGTCTGAAGGAGAGTACAAATGCTCATCCCGGCTAGCGCAGAGTAAAATGGCGTACCATTCTACATGGATGCGTTGAAGCTAAATGAAGGCACAGGGCTGAGGTTTTTGCTAAGGATTTCGGATTTGAATTTAACTAACTTTAATGGTGAATGTGGCAACTTTCAAGTAGGATTGCTTATTTCAGACTTTAGCAGACCCAGCCACTTCATATGCAAAATCTTATGTGCTTTTTTTGGTAGTCAGTCTGAGTTGGTCTAGTAAATAAC
This sequence comes from Sarcophaga bullata, assembly GCA_005959815.1. Classification (NCBI taxonomy): domain Eukaryota; kingdom Metazoa; phylum Arthropoda; class Insecta; order Diptera; family Sarcophagidae; genus Sarcophaga; species Sarcophaga bullata. The sequence continues at coordinate 16,456 of QOCX01003360.1, read as the reverse complement.
GACTAGCTCGTGATTGTAAGGAATTTATCCTTCCTCAATTTAGGCTGAACTTCTGAAAGGCACCGTGCTATTTTCTATTCAGAGCGTAGAATATGTATGAAGTTACAATTTCTCTCACCAAATCGTTGGTTGAATTAGTTTCGTCTTTCGAAGAGTAATGCTTACATGGTATCAGTAGATCATATTGTTCGATTCTAAATAACTAGTTCACAAACTGATGAACAATGATTAATTACAACTTTCTATAAACCTTGAATAGTGCGAAACAAATTGTTACTATAGTTGCTATAGTTTCAAGGGCTATTAGCTTCACAGTTTTTGGGGATCGATAGAACATACTAGGGATAGCTACCGAAATCCTTTCGGTTTCCGGCAAATGTTAGCCTTCTAAACAGGCCAAAGAGTGCAGGATCACTTATTATAAGCGCAGAAATGGAACTACCAATGTTTCCTAGCTTTTCAAGGAATGATTAAAAGTTTTTACTGCTCCTGGTATGAGAAAGAGCTTGAACACAAAAGCATTGTTACATGCAGCTTTCTAAGCATGCCTTGACTGCATTCACTTTCAGCTTTCTACGTAAGCCTTTAAGCATTCACCTAATCTGGATCCATATCGAGATTTCTATGTAATTTGTAAGCTTAGAAAAATTTGAATTTGTAGGAAAAATTATATGTTTTCCATATACATACAGAATCTTGTATGCTACAATTTAATTATAAAGGGAAAAGTAACATAAAAACGGGTTTTACATATTTTCCCCAACTTCCTATACGTATGTACGCTATTACATAAAATTATGTAATATGCATTCCTTTGCTATCGCCATAGAGCTTTATCAAGCGTTTCCTGCTTGCCATTAAAATTTGAAATATTTTTTCTTGCAATCTGAAAACCATGTGTGTTTCATTATCTCCTGGAGGTCTACAAATCTATAAGTTGATACATATATGTGTATAAGTATAAATAATTGTACTCTCTGGTACATTGTATGTACATAGAGTATTCCGTAAACGTTGAGTATGAGTATAAAAGTATGGGTCATTGTCTTATTTTTAGTAAAATTGGAAAATTATTTGCATTTTTTCATTTTTGTTTAAATAAAATTCTCATTTCTTTCTCTATTTTTATTAACGTTCACTTTTCTCTCTTGCTTTCTTACCTCATATAGATGGCTATAAGCATGCAGTGGAAATTAAACATTATTCGGATCATTCCAGCACTGATGAAATATTCTTAAAAGGTCTCCTACTAAGTAACCCATCAACACCCAACAAAGAATTGTTGGTAAGTATGAATCAGTCTGTTATTCAGTCACTCAGTCTGGTTGTTGAAATCAACGCCCTTTTATGGTTATTAAAACTTTTACTATTATTTCGTTATTTAATGTTTTTCTTTTTTTTTTTGGTAAAAATATGTCGTTATTGTCGTCGTCGTTCTCTTACCGTTTCAATTGACCCATATTTTAGACGCTTTTTTATATATTTTTTTTTGGTCTCAGAAACATATTACCGTACGGCTGGCATTGCGTGTAAGTGCGAGTATATGTTGTTTATTTATTTTGTTCTCTTTCTGTTTTTATGTCTGTTTATACTTGATTTCTGGTTTGTTTATATCGTTATGTTTATGGTGTTTACGAACGTTTTTGGAAAAAGACGTACACGTTTGTTGCGTCGATTTAAGTGGTAAAGAGCGTCGAAATGTGTGTATGTGATTGGGGACAATTATTATTACGTGAAGCTGTTGAGTTTCTAAAAAAAAGCGAAATGGGAAGTAGTCTATGAGAAGTTTGTTTTTCCTATACGTGGTGTTCAATTATGAGCTGTTATTTCAGTTAATACATTACATTTAAAAACCAGTCAATATACTAGCCAGCTAGCCAGTTATATTACCTGTACTAGCTATACTAGCCAGCTAACTTGGATTATAACATTTGTCTGAGTATTTCTAAATTGTTTTCTTTAAATAGTAAGCTTTGCTATATTTATGTTGGTTCTCCCTTGCATTTGTTCAATCGGCTCAGTCGTGTGCTCGCTCGCACTTACTTTGAACAGAGCCTACGCGTACCTAAGTATTTATCCAACACGAATCTTAGCTACCTCGAACAACTTTACTTTCTGTTTTCATCAGTAGAAGCCTCTTTGGGCAGCAAATCATATCTCAACGGTTAACAGTTGGTGCAAAGTTTGTTCTTCAAGTAAAGCCTTGGTTTCAATAGTATTTTTTATTTATTGTTTAACAATTTCTGATTCTGCCATTGATGACCAACGATTAACTCACAATATTTATCGATTATTGCTTTAAAAAATGTGCACAGAAAATAAATAAAATATTGTATTTACTTGGCTGATAAATACATTTCTTAACTATTATATTGCGTATCTGTTGATTGCGGCTACGCTATAGTTGGTCTATTCGTTCTCTCCAATTTTGGCATACCTTTTAAAACATTTCGCTATTGATAGCTGTCATGTTGTCTTCTAGGGCTGGATTAATGAACAGCTTATCTCTATACATGCGAGACTTCATGTATCTCCAAAATATATAATCTAGTGGAGTTTAATTGCATGATTTCGGCGGCCAATAGAGTATCCCAAAACTTTTTCAATGAGTATATGTTAATATGGTTGAAACCACATGTCGATTCTTTCATTTTGGACAAATAAGAAAGAAAAAATTACAATAACAAAAAAAGCCGCTTAAGAGTGATTTCTTCTGTCATTTGATGAACAGTTTGAATTAAGAGAAGCAGCTCATAATAGAAGATACTCTGCCAATTTTGGCAAACACACAGATATCTCTTCTTGAACTTTAATTCTGACTTAGCTGTCGTCTAAGTCTTTAGTTTACCGAAATAGTTCTGATTCCATCTACTTTTTCGTTCGCGTACTCTCTTGTTAATACTTTTTCAATAATTCAAGTGATATTGGCAATCCAAAAAATAAACACTTACAATTCATATGCCTCCAACTACAATTGCTTTTTAATGTTTTCATTTTTCGTCCATGGCCTAAAAAATTCTAATTAATCATTTACATTTAAACCATACATAGCTCAAACACCATATATATCCTTTAATTAAGAATAATTTATTACTCACCAACATTTGTCAACAAACTGTCATCGGAATTTTTCCTAATTATGGGTGTTTCTCTTAATCAAAATTAATTTGAATTAATGATTGTGTTCATTAAACTTTTTTGCAAAATAGAAAACAATAAATTTTGATGGTACACATGTCAACTTTTGTTATTTTATAAATATTTCAAAATATCGTGCATTAAATATATACATATATGTACGATTTACATACGTACAGATGTATGTATATTAAAAAATATATATTTTTATGTTTATAAATGTATACGAGAATATTTGCATTTGTGGCGACTGAGTGTCGTCCTTTGCTATAAAAACAGAAAATTAATTTTCTCACGTATGCAGGGTGACCACACGTACGCCATTAATGTACAAGGTTCATTTCAAAAAATATGAACATATTTATGTATTTATTCGTTTTCGAATGTTTATATCACTTCCAGATACAATCCTTTCTACGCTTGTTTCGTCGATTTTGATTATTAGACTGCGGAGGTCTAACTTGGTCTGTTACTTCTGATATGTTGCTTAGGCTTAATTCAAGATCGGTGAGGTTCTGCGCCGAACAATAAATATTGTCTGTATAATTACTGTTTTTGCAGTGTTTTTCCGAATTTAACCTGGCAAGTAGTCTTTCCCTAATTATATTTGATCCTGGATATTAGGCTTGGACATTTTTTATTATCTAGCGTCATCCACATTATACTGGTGTTTGTCGAAAGCTTTTTCAAAATCAATTAAAATATAAATATACGGTTAAATAGCATTCTCCAAATTGCTCGATTATGTCGCGGATGCTATTTTAGCGCATGATAGGCCTCAGCCAACTTGTACCAGTCTCAGAGCAGACGTCACTTACTTAAATATTCTTTTCTCAACTATTTGTACTGCCACCCTACTCAATAGGCTCTGTAATAATAATTGCAATGATTCCCGTAAGCTCATCGCGAAGGATTCAATTTGCTCAGAACGTACATTTTCCGAGAATATACTTTTTCCCAGGCGCGATACGCTCAATTCCGGTTAATTTATTATTCTATAGACTGTTGAAAGATTCCTTTGGCTTAAGGTGGAATTAATCTTTACGTTCTGTTACGTTTCATATCTGTTTTGTATACTTAATACACGTACGGAACGGAACAGAAAAACCAGCCAAGCATGTTCTCATATACAAGGCAAGAACAGCTGATTCGGAAATTAACAGAATGTAAAAACTAAATCCCCAGTTAGCCATACATACACAAAGCATACGTTTATTTTTAGAATAAGCAAAGCAATGAGAGTGTTTGCCGAACCGTAATATAATTTTGTTGCATTGCTCGCCATATGGTAAAAACGAAAATACGAGCCGTTACTTTCCGTGGACGTTTGGCTGACCGGGACTTTATTCTATCTAAGTGATGTTAGATAAGAAGAAGGGATATTATTGGCGTTCACTTGTGAATTAGGCGCTGCTTCTGTTGAATAAAAGTGACCTGTTAAAGAAATTTCTTTAGACATCTTCTAGTCGATGTTTAGGATTTGTACTGTCCAGTAGCCATAGCTTTGCCATTCAACCATTTACTGTTTTGAAGGCTGAGTTTGGTATCTCGTGATGACAAAATGTGTTCCTTTCGCTGTGTGTTAGTTCGCAAAATACATCTGAAATCCATTCTTCTTCTTTTTTTTTCTTGTTCTGCATGTGATGTGAGTTCCAGTAATTAGAATATTGTATGTCAAAGATTGTTTATTAAATTATAACAGCCATTAGAACTTATTTTTCTGTAGTACGATTACCACGAGTCATATCGAATCACGCATATGAGAAATATAGGCGTGACCTTTTGAATAAACGAAAACATTACAGTGAAAGTATAAAAGTATTGAAGAATATTTTACATGTTTAAGCATTAATTAACACAAATAGATTTTTCAGATGAGATTGTTGCCTTTAAAAAAGAAAATGAAAAAATTAGAATATTTTTAATGGAGCATTGTGTCACCACCACCACAGATTACAGCACATTTACAACACTAGCATACTATGTAGTGTGTAAAATGAAAAGCTTTAATTGAATTGATATGTATGACGTAGTACGTGTTTATATTGTTTTATCCATTAGTTTCATCTTCTTCGTATGCATATGAGTAGTAGTGGAATATGAAAGCTTCATATTTTCATTTTACAATGTAAATAGCTTTACTTTTGAATTTGTAAAGCAACTAAATCGTCATATGTCTGTATATATGTATGTACACATATGTATACACTCGCTCATATTGAATATTTTATTTCAAGAAGTGCTATTTAACCAAAAAATAAAACCAGTTTCAGCTTTGGTAAGCCAAGCACTAATAACCAAAACAAACATTTGCTTTTAACCGAAAACAACAACTTCAAAAGTCTTCCATGCAACATTTGTATGCAGTTCAGCATAAACACAATATCTGTAACTGTGCTTAATCATAAGTTCCAGTTTTATACCTGTTTTAGGGTTATTTTTATTCAAATTGTTTCAATAACAAATTTTGTCATTTGAATTTGTTTTTCAGTTCATTTGATCGTTATAGTACTAGAGTACTGTGTTCATATAATACAAAANACAAATTTTTTGTTTAAAAGTTTTGATGTCATTTGAATTTGTTTTTCAGTTCATTTGATCGTTATAGTACTAGAGTTACTAGAGTACTGTGTTCGTACAACACAAAAATATTATGTATATTAACGTAGTTATATTATATAATTTAATCTTTATGAAATAATTGGCTATACGTATACATATACATATGTACATACATATGTGATGTAAAATTTTGGGAAAAAAATTGCCAAACTAATCATAAATCTTTTGAAAATAGAAGGTACTACAGTACTGCCATTTTTGCGTACAAAGACAACGGTTTCCCAGTTCACAGAGATAAGACAGTTACCATAGAAAAAATTAAAACGCCAAACGAACAAGAAACTGTAACCGTTAAAGTTCATTTAGGGCATATCATTGAGAATCATTAGAAAGTATAGTACTGAAACATGTTCGCCTCTAATTTCAAAAAAAAGAAAAATTTTTTTTCTGCCCTTGCGCGCCTTAGCTAGTTAGTCACATCAATCGATGGCAGTGCTTCTTCAATTTGGTCCTTCCAACGCAGACAAATTTGTCTTCTAACTAACTTCTGCTAACTCCGTATTAAATATTGCCGAAACATCATGTTCCTTCGAATCGACATGGTTAAACCGCTGGATCTTAATGCACTGCATAATGTCCATGTCGTTAAGATGCTCATACAGCTCCTCGGATGAGTAAATATTCACAAACTCGCACTAATTGAATTAAAAACGCCAAGTGTACAAGAAACTGTAACCGTTGAAATTCATTTACGGCATGAAACATGTTCGCCCCTAAATTATTGCTGCCCTATAGTCTTTCAGTTCATCCATAATCTGCTACTTGCGCGCCTTTGCCAGTTGGTTACACCAAACGATGGCAATGCTTCTTCGATTTGGTCCTTCCAATGCAGACAAATTCGTCTTCTAACTAACTTCTGCTAACTCTGTATTAAACATTGCCGAAACATCATGTTCCTTCGGATCGACATGGTTAAATCGTTGGATCTTAATGCACTGCACAACGTCCATGTGGTTAAGATGCTCATACAGCTCCTCGGATGAGGAAATATTCACAAACTCGCACTAATTGAATTAAAAACTCCAAGCGAACAAGAAACTGTAACCCAAAAAAAAAAACAATTTTTTTGATATTTTTTTCTGCAGTCTTTCAGTTCATCCATAATCTGCTACTTGCGCTCCTTCACCAGTTGGTCACATCAATTGATGGCAGAGCTTCTTCGATTTAGTTTTTCCAACGCAGACAAATTCTTCTTTTAACAAACCGAAACATGATCTTCCCTTCGATCGAAATGGTTAAACCGCTGGATCTTAATGCACTGCATAATGTCCATGTCGTTAAGATGCTCATACAGCTCCTCGGATGAGGAAATATTCACAAACTCGCACTAATTGAATTAAAAACGCCAAGTGTACAAGAAACTGTAACCGTTGAAATTCATTTACGGCATGAAACATGTTCGTCCCTAAATTATTGCTGCCCTATAGTCTTTCAGTTCATCCATAATCTACTACTTGCGCGCCTTCGCTAGTTGGTTAACCCAAACGATTGGAATGCTTCTTCGATTTGGTCCTTCCAATGCAGACAAATTCGTCTTCTAACTAACTTCTGCTAACTCCGCATTAAATATTGCCGAAACATCATGTTCCTTCGGATCGACATGGTTAAACCGCTGGATCTGAATGCACTGCATAATGTCCATGTCGTTAAGATGCTCATACAGCTCCTCGGATGAGGAAATATTCACAAACTCGCACTAATTGAATTAAAAACGCCAAGTGTACAAGTGTACAACTGTAACCGTTGAAATTGAAACATGTTTGCTCCTAAATTTTCCCAAAAAAAAAACAATTTTTTTGATATTTTTTTCTGCAGTCTTTCAGTTCATCCATAATCTGCTACTTGCGCTCCTTCACCAGTTGGTCACATTAATCGATGGCAGAGCTTCTTCGATTTAGTTCTTCCAACGCAGACAAATTCTTCTTCTAACGAACCGAAACATGATCTTCCTTTCGATCGAAATGGTTAAACCGCTGGATCTTAATGCACTGCATAACGTCCATGTCGTTAAGACGCTCATTCAGCTAGTCGGATGAGTAAATCATCACAAACTCGCACTAATTGAAGATCTTTCTTTCTTTCTTTTCTATCGAATACTGTCAAAGCTGCTGAATCGTGGTTTGATAGAGTCCATGCTTCAGCGCAATAGAAAAGCACTGGGAGGATGATCGACTTGTAGAGTATTAGTTTCGTCGCACGAGCGAGGCCGCTGCCATTCAATTGCCTATCCTAAGCTTGATCTTCAGATTGATAATATTTTTGCTGTTTAGGGCATTATTGTTTGTGAAACATTTCAAGCAAATTTACCAAATTATTTAGAACTATGCTCTATTTTTCTATTAATGCCCTATTAATAAAAAATACAAAAAATGTCAGTAAAAATTAAACTAAGAATGCTCGCTGGAAAAATGATAGGAAATTGGAAGAATTACGGAGTATCAACCATATTTTCTATAGGATGTGTGTTTCTTCCTCTAGTCCATTCTTTAGAAGTGAGTCTTGTTAAGTATTGTGTTTACCTCAAACCCTGCATTCTTTATTATCTACCATATCTCTACGCAGTGTCTCAAGTTGAAATTACTTTTCAAAATTGTAACCTTTTTTTTTGTGACAATAGTTCAGTCCTATTAGCTTCATATGTCAACAAGTTACAGATTGAAATGATGCCTACTTATCTTGAGTGTGAACAAAACTATGTTGTTTGTAATTTCGAATCAATCTCTGCTGAAAAAACCGCTTAAAATGTTAAGGAATGTGTTGCTAAACTTGAACCCTATTAACCTAATACGATATTAAAAGAATCTCGCATTAAGCGTGGTTTACTTGTGTATACATGTATATATATATATGTTTAGAATATATATGTTTAGAATATATATATTTAGAATTAATAACAATATTTAACTAAAAATTCTGGTTTTGCTTGGTGCTGTTAATCTTTTAAAAATTTTTGGTCGTTTATAAGGAAATAAAGTCAACTTTTGTTGCGAAACAAATTTCTTTGATACAAAGAAAATTAAAGCATTTCATTGAGGTCAGTATTATAATTTTTTCTTTCTTTGCGGTTTAAAGCAGAACATTTTAAGCATTCATGGGGCGTAATTAAAACCCTAATAAAACAAGTGTTTTCTTGCTAGGAAACTGTTGAAAGTATGGAGAGAAAATATTCTTGTGATAACTTTATATAAAACAATTATCATGAATTAAATCTGCTTTCAAATCTTAATATAATATTTAATAATAATTAACGGTCATTTATTCTCCTCTCTATGGATTATTCTCTGTAAACAAATGAATACAAAAAAAAAAAAACCCATAAATTCAAATGAAAAAAATAACGTTGTTATTATCAATTGATTTTCATGAATTTGAGATTGAAGATATTTCGATTAGTTTGATGTAAAAGAGATATAAATAAGAAAAACTACACTGGTGAACACTAAGTTAGCACAATTCGTATACGTTTTATTCAAAACTGTATATATGTACACATATTTTAGTTATCAAAACTGATTAAAGTGTTTACATATCATGCAGTATTTATTATTTTTATAAGTGCGGCATTTGCATCCAATAAGTCGGACCTAGTGCATTGGATAGCTATCAGGCTGACATTTTCATTTTAAATTAGCAAAAAGAAATTCATACATAATTGATGATTCAGTCAGGATTACGGCTTATCTTCTCTGTATAAGTCGAACAAAATCGGATAAAAATGGATCTTGTAGGGAAATGGACTTAGTGGGCTGGATCGTCGGACCGAGGTTAATTGTTTTCTTCAAAAAAAAAAAAAAAAAGAAAAAAGTTCTCTGTATAAACCGGACAAAAATGTCATTGTTTTGCGTTTTTTTTTTGTCGATGACTTGCATTTCTTGTCGATGTCTTCTATTTTTCTTGAGCGATAACTTGCATTTTCTTTAGTAGATGACTTAAAATTTTTTTGGCCAACGGCTTGTATATTTCTTGGTCGATGACTTGCATTTCTTGGACGATGACTTGAATTTCTTGGACGATGACTTGCATTTTTTGGCCGATGATTTGCATTTTTTTGTCGATGACTTACACTCTTTTGTTCGTTGACTTGCATTTTGTGTTCTATGACTTGCATTTTCTTGGTCGATGATTTCCATTTTTTTGGTAGATGATTGTAAGTTTGTAATCGATGATTTGCATTTTTTGGTCGATGACTCACACTTTTTTTGGTCATTGACTTGCATTTTTTGGTCGATGACTTGTATTTTGTTGGCCGATGACTTGCATTTTTTAGGACCATGCCCTGAGTGTTGATTGCACACTGAAACATCTGTCACAGAAATATTTCGAAAATATTACTGAAAGGCCCGTTAGCTGTTTCCACTTTCGAAGTGCATTTATTTTATTTCAAAGATGATATCGACTATGCAGATATTTAAATGCAATGACATTAAAACATGTCACTTAGTAATTAACTTAAAATACTTTTTATATTTGTACAGTGTATAACAACTAATTTTCCCCTCTTTTTCTATGTTTTTTTCTTTGTGAATTCGCTTTTATTATCAATGTTCGAAATACATACACAAGAAAACATCGAAAACTTAATGAAAAAAAAAAAATAATGGCGAAGACTTTAGCTTGTTGTGTACAATCAATTGCTTAGCCAAGCTGACAAGCTAGTCTCCACTATTGTATTTGATTTGCTTGTTTTGGGGTTTGGTCGTACCCATGCCAAAGACTACAAGTTAGTAACGTTTGGACTGTGTTTAGGTAAGGTACGAAACTTTTAAAGCGTAAAAGCCAACGGCAAAAACAAGAACGAAACGAAACGAAACGGTATTTAATAATGTGACTGGCTTAAAAGAGTTAAACCAAACGCGCTCAAAAGAGAGTATTTCATACTCTTGCTTTTGTATTTGTATTGTTTATAATTTTTGGGGAGAAAATGAGAATATGGCTTAAAGTTCGCTTTAGGTGAATGTGTATGAGTGTGTGTGTGTGTGTGGTATCGGTCGGTGAACGTGAGTGAATGACTGTGTTTACGAGAGCTTCACCATAATGCAACGACTTTAAACTCCCGCTTTTTATTGCTAACGTTCGCTCGTGTAATCAACAGTTGTATTTTGCTGTTGCTCGTGTATCTCAAAGTTTTCAAGTCAAGATTCTTAATTAGTGAGTGTAGATTTTTTTTTTGTATCGCTATTGTGTTGTGTTGTGTTGTTGTGTTTTTGTGAAATTTGAGGTGTTTTTGGTAACCAATATAGACAAATCAGTACGAGTTTTTCCTTGGAAGTGAATGCAATCGAAAGTTTCATTCAGTAACAATAAAAAAAACCAAAAAAAAAAAAGAAATAAATAGCAACACTTAACATAAATTGAAACTGTATTAAAAACAAAAAGAGAAAAACAAAAAAGAAAAAGAAATCAATATTAAAAAGAGTTTTATTTGTTGTGTTTACCAAAATCCAGTGCTACCATTCATTGCCTTGGTGATTAAAATTATTCTACATTTTTTTACATTTTGTTTTTGCCAATATTAGTGGCGTACATATAAAATAACTTAGTTTTGTAAACTAAAGAATATTGAAAGAAAAAAAGCTAAGAAAAGAGAAGAACTTTACGTTTAAAGACGATGACGTATCCGTATAAAATGTTATACGATTCAGTTTTTTTTTAACCATTTTTGTTTAAGACCGTTTTTTCTTACTTTTAACTGTTTTTCGTCGTGTGCTTGTTTATTGTATTCGTTATTGTTGGTTATAAAAAGAATAACACCAACAACAACAACAACAACAATAACAATAACAATAAATATGTACAAACAAAGTTAATATCAACAACCACTGTTTTGTATATCGAAAAAAAAGTCTGTTTTGAAAAAAAAACCTCCAATGCGACTTGAATGAGTGGAGAATTTTTGTTTGTGTTTTTAAATCGTATTTGCTGTTGTTGTGGTATTTGACATTGTTATTATAATTGTGTAATATTTTTACTTTTTTATTTTTATATTATCTTGGCTCTCTCATTCTCTTTCTCTTTATCTCTGGCCTAAAGTCGAAACTCTCTCTCTCTCTCTCATTCTTTGCTAAATGCTCCGCATAAAACATGGTCAAGTCAAGCTTTATTCAGTCTTTTTTGGGAGTGGTCCTCCAAAAAAAAAAAAAAATTATTTTTCTCAATATTTATTAAATTCTGTTTAACATAATCAATGATTTCTTTGTAATAAATTTCCTTGTAAATTGAAAACATTTTTTAGCACCTGCATTTACACAATTGTTTAATTATATAATTAGAAATTCAATAAAGCAACACTCTTTTGTGTACAATTATTTGCCAAAATCGTGTGTATTTTATTAAAAATTAATTTTCAATTCAAGTAATTATTTGAACTCCCTTTCTTACTTTCCAAGTAATAAAAATAATGAGAAAAACATGACCACGCCTTTAACAGTCATTAGTTAATATATTATAAAAATTTGTGAAATACAACGAAATTGTTTACGCGATGTATAATGGCATAAAAAATTAAAGTACCATAAGGTCATACATTTTGACTTTTTACATACGCCGCCCACATATACAATTGAATTAGTGGCTCCAAATAATTTTTGGCGAATTTTAATTTTTTTTTTTCCAAATCATTACCGACATCTTTAGCCGAATTTCATTTCACTTAAGATATTACACACACAATTAAATACAGAACGATATTAAATACTTTGCAAAATGTGAATATGAGACTATATTAGTGTTAGTATACGAATGCTTCAATTTCAATTTGACTTGATAAAAATTTGACTGAAATATTCCAAATGTGTCTCTACATTTAAAAATCGATTTTTATAGGGAAAATCGATTATTCGATTATTTATTTAAACAATATTTTTTCCTTACTTTTTGAATATTAAATTAACCTACTGTCGTTCCAATGTAGGACAAAGAGCCATGATAAATATTGTAAACCATACAGATTTATCGTAACCTAGAGTAAATAAATTATTATTAATTAGAAATCAGCGTAGTCTAGTGGGTAGTGTCTTGACTTATTAAACGAATGGCCAGGGTTCGAATCCTCGGTCAGACATCAAAAACGAAATATAAGAAAAATAATTCTTCGGCGGCTTCCTCTCTGCAATTTTCTGGCAAAAACTCTGAGAGTAAATAAAATTGCTATGAAAAGTTTCTCAAAAATATGTCTTTCGGAGTCGACTTTAAACTGTAGGCCCTGCCACTCATGTATAAAATTAACACACACAATATAAATGGTGTGAGAAGCTAGGCCGTAATCCTGACTGATGTGAAGAAAGCCTATGGCCGGAATGCCAATTATGTATGTATGGAGAGTAAATAAAATTGCTATGTAAAGTTTCTGTCGTTCGGTATCGACTTTAAACTGTAGGTCCCGCCACTCATGTATAAAATTAACGAAGACAACATGAATGGTGCGATTAGCTAGGTCGTAATCCTGACTAAAGGGCTGTAATGTGCAATTATGTATGCGGACCATCCTTGTATTGCTATTGCTGTATCCAGTTGTCTTCTTTTTATATCCCGTTCATTTCCTTTAATCGTTGTCTGTTCTATGTCATCTACTAGTTTGTGAAATCGTTTGCAGGTCTTAAAATTTTGATTCACAGTAAAGCTTTATTTGTGTGCTGTTCATAGGTATTTGAAATTCTCTTCAAACACCAGTTGACAATCGGTTGAACTACGTTTCAGTCATGGTTCTTATAATAGAGTCGACTTAGCGCTATAGTTGAATATATTAATGGTTGTCGTTCTAGATATATATTAGATTCAGCAGATCGCTGGATACACTAAATATGGTTTACGATATCCACACTTGATCTTACCCCATAATATTGCTGCCCTGTATACAGATTACGTCTGTTGCCCCTTATCATGCACAAAATTACTTTAGAATAGATGGTTATGGTCATGCTATGGTAAAACTTAATCATCTTTAAATTAATTCTTGAGGATTTTTTGTTTTAATTTAAAAAAAAATATGTTTTCGATAATGATAATAAAACAAAGAGAATTATACAAGCTTTAATTAAATTACTCAGGAACTAAGCAATGAGAATTACTGGAAAATTCGAAATATTTAAACCATTTCTGAAACAGATGGCGACAACTTTAAGATGACAGTTGAGTAGCACTAAACAGTCGTGTAGAAATAAAAGGTCGATTTGTAATAAATTAGTGCAAACGAAAACCAAGAAAGGATTGTTAGCTGAGTTTGACAGTTTAATTATGATAATACAACTTTCTACAAGTTTCTAGCGCTTAGTTATGGTTCTTTTGCATTTTATTTATAATCGTATGACAAATAATTTTCTTTTGGTGATTACGTTTGCAGAAAAAATTAATTGTCCTTAGTTTTGTCAGATTTCAACATAGCTTTGTATTCATATTACCTTTAAACGGTATATACTGTATACGACCCAAATAGGAAAGATCGTTTTGCTATCCAACGAACTGCTGATTAAGAACTTCATCAGAATATTAATTTTATGAGATCTACGTTGATCAATATTAACTTCATAGCGCGTATTCTATTCTAAGTTTTTCATGTTTTCATCAATTTTTTGACCACAAAAGTTCAATTCACTACAATTTTTCATCGCTCGTAATT
>QOCX01003359.1:640-17787 GCA_005959815.1 Sarcophaga bullata | reverse complement strand
AAAATTTTATGAAAATCATTTTATGAAATCAAATGATAAGCCATTTGAGCAGTGACGCAGATTTCATGGATATTCCTTCCACAGCAAATTGAAATATGATTTCTTTACAATCCAATTAGAAGATCACACGAAAATATTGGAAAATGTTGACAGAAAGAAGGCTATCCTTGTTCATCTGCGTGTGAAGGACGTCTATTGAAAGAAAGTTTCTAAAAGGCAGTACGTAGCCGACCGTTAGGAATACTCTGGCCTGTAAAACCATAAAACCATGAACAAAATCCTGTTATTACAAGACTGTGTGATGATAAGTTCGTTTTTACTGCTAAAAAACGAATACTCTAACTCGTATAATTGTATGTACCACCACTTATGCCATACACCTGCAATATTTCGGTTATGATGTGTTTGTATATTTGTCTACATTTAAAGTTAATTCAAGTCTTACAACAACACAACAACAACAACAACAATTATAAAATAAAATAAATTAAAGGATTAATATTGCAAACTGTAAACAAGTATGTTGTGTGTTAATGTGGGTGTGATAATTTTTATTGTTTTCGATTCGCAACACTCTATTTTAATTAAAATGGTATTAGTTGTTGTAAAGGATGCTTACTTAGATTAGAGTAGAGCTTGTTGAGCACATATTTTATCCATTAAGTACTGAGATTATATTTCTTTAAGGCAGCAAGACTGACACACGGACACGACCTATTGCCATGCAACATTACAATTTCTTTATACTGCTTGACCATACGTTATAGGTGGATTATAACATGATTTAAAATAACCGCTCCAGAATTAATTGCAGCTTTCAATCGTTTTTTCGATAGTTTCCCATCACCTTTTTCCAAAAATTTCGGCCGATTGCTGATAAGTTGACGAATGTTTATTTACAAATGCTGCAAGGTTAGGAACGTTTATGTAACTAGGAGCGTTGTTTAAAGTAGCCTCTCATATAAAGTCTAACGACATCAAATCAGACCACATCCAGGTGGATGCTCATTCTATAAACTTCTCATGCAATAAACCCAATCGGCCCGAACACATTTGTCCCTTCAATAACCCTGTATATGCTTTGCCCAATAGATTGGTTATGAGGACCATAAATACCCCGTAATTCAGCAAAAAGTAGCCTCATTTGAATCATTACTTTCGTAGTAAGTCTTAGTAATTTTGACGCGTTCTACATTTTTAAACGATCTATGTAAGTGGTTAAGGGAAATGGTTACCCTTTTACTAAATAAACGGGGGATGGATGTAGCAAAGACAGATAGTAGGACATGCGAAGGATCGTTCGATCCTAAGTTGCAATAATTAAAACCCATGGGATAGGAAGTACTAGGATAGGATTTTATCATTCCACATGACAGTCCGTCAGGTGCTTGGATAGCGTATATGAGGTTGATTCGTGATCATTATGGAATTGTCTAGGGAAAAAGAGATGGAAAGTTGGAGTCCTTATTAAGTAGTGAAGGTGAAATGCATTTTAATGTTGGTCACAACTATACGGGTGGGGAGCGACATCACACCACTTGTGTTGATGGCAATTTTGTTTACGACCAGGGCTTTATGATGCCGCTAAAAAATTCGTTTTTTCATATTTAACGTCTGGCCTGTGGTTTGAATCGTGGCGAAATGTCCTAATAAAACATCACACCTACACCTACTAAATGATGGTCATTTCTAGGATCTAAAGCAGAAATTTCATAAAATACTTTCAAATTGAATGTGTTCCTATTTGGGTTTTTCGACCCGCTGCATCTTTCTCCAGTCGTTAAAGAGGCAAATTCCTTCCAGTGTTGCATACTTTTATAAATTTCAATGTCAAATTTTATGAATTTTATTTCTTATTGAGTTCTGTTGGAATTTAATTCGCTTACAAACTCGAATGCAACGAATTCGATTAATTCGATTTATATTTCCGGTTCCAATTTGAATGAAAATATTATTCTAAAAATTCAACGTTTTTCAAACGCCCTGTAGCAAATCTGATTCAATTTTTTTTTGTCTTTAAACGTAAAAATATTGTCCACATACAGACTTTGTCACCCACTATACACCAGATATTTTAATACGTCGAACAGGATAAACAAAATTTGGACTTTCTTTGGAGTAGACTTAAGTAATAAATAGTTTATGTCGACAGACGTTGCAGTCTAGCCGTGTTTCAAACCTTAGTTTAGACATCTCCAACACAATGAAATAGGAAATAAAAAATATTTCTTTGAAGACTTTTCTCATTAGATAGATTTTGGCAACAAAAAATTGCGAGTTATAAACGAATGCCATGAAAGTTTCTTAAAAATCTGTCGTCAGAGATCGAATGCGAATTCCTTAGTTGGTCACACCAATCGATGACAAACTTCTTCTATTTTGTTCTTTCAATGTAGACAAGGTCTCGCCAAAATATTCTCTTCCATCTGAACCCCCATGGCCGAGTCAGAACTGCACAACGTTCATGGCCGTGAAGGAGGTCATATTTTAGATCGAATGCGAACTTTTAGTTGGTCCACCAAATTGATGACAGAACTTTCTCAATTTGGTTCTTTCAATGTAGACAGGGTTTGCGCCAGAACATTCTCTTCCATTTGAACCCCCATGGCCGAGTCAGAGCTGCACAAAGTTCATGTCATGAAGGAGGTCATATTACCATCAATTTGGTACTTTCAATGTTGATAAGGTCTCCTCTCCGCCGACTTCCTCTAATCGCCACATCGAATGTACGTCTCGCCACAACTTCCTCTTCCATCATAACGACTTGGCGGCTAGCGCAGCCGATGTATTTTAATGCATTGCACAACTTCCATGTTGCTAAAGAGCTCATGCAGTTCCTTAAGAGATCGAATGCGAATTCCTTAGTTGGTTTAGCCAAATCAATGACAGAACTTCTTCAATTTTGTCCTTTCAATGTAGACAAGGTCTCGCTGGAATATTCTGTTCCATCTGAACCCCATGGCCGAGTCAGAGCTGCACAAAATTCAATGTAGACAAGGTCGTCCTCTTCACTGAATTCCTCTAATCGTCGCATCGAATGCACGTCTCGTCAAAACATCAACTTCCATCTGAACCCCATGACTGGACTAGCGCAGCCGCTGCATGTTAATGCACTGAACAACTTCCATGAGCTCATGCAGCTCCTTAATAGATTGAAAGCGGATATCGTCGCCCACTTGTAGTAGACTGAAGATCTTACGCAGGACTTTCCCCTCGAATACTCTCAGAGCTGCTGCACGTTTAAAATCAACTATGCTCAGATAAGTCATAACATTAACATTTTACTATGGCTTAAGGATTAAGAAGGGTATTATGTTGGCGGTCGGCGGTCTTGATCAACTGCAAATCGACCATATGTAATCAACATCGTTAACATTGCTTGTAATACCGCCTTTATTGTTACTCCAGCTTTTAGTATTCATTGGAAAGATTTTTTTCATGACATTGTTATTGTTTAATTTGTTACTTTTGTTTTCTTTCTCTCTCTCTCTCTCTCTCTCTCACACACTCTCCTCTCTCTCTCTTGTATTGAGTGGTTTTGAATACTTTAGACCACTAGAAGCGCAAATTATTTCATTTTTTGTTTAAGCCTTCAAAAATATTTGCTTCTTGCTTGCTTACGTTTAAAACAAAATACAAACCCTTTGGCTTAAAATAACAAACGCTGTTCTTATTTCACATTTTTTAAAGTGTTGTAGGTAATTAAATATTTATTTTAATTATCCGGTTTATTTCGAAAAATTCTACTCAAATGTACTTTGAAACAATTAAGAGGACTTTTGTTGGTTTTGCTACCCAGTAGCATAAGAAGAAGTGAGGCATTTTGTTCACAATGGTGAAAAGCGATGGCGAATAGCAAATGGCGAATACGTTTGTTTGTATTAAAATGTTTATTAAAATTTATTGATTATTTAATGCCTTCAGCTGTTTAAAAACTTCTTTAAGAATTAAAATATGAACATAATCACCACAACCATCATAAGTACCGTGCAGGCCTAGAGTGGTTTCTTCATATTTTTTTCAACTGCTGAGGCATGGATGTAGTGGATGGGTGGGCAATTGAAAGTTTAAATTTAAGAATTCCAAACTTCTTTTTTTTATTGTGAAGTTCACTGATCCGGTTAGAAATGGAATATGATTTCATTTATATAGTTGCCGCAGCTAGCCTCGCAGTACCCATTCGGTTGGAAGAATTTAAGGCATTTTTTCAAATGCCTAAGTGTCTCTGGTTTGTCGGCATAATACTTTTCTTTAGCGGCGCTACAAATAAAGTAATCTAACGGTGTTACATTGCAGCTTCTTGACATCACCATTTCGACTAATTACACGGCTATCAAACGTTTGACGCAATAAATCGATTGTAGCATGAAATGTGTGGCAACTTGCATCATCCTGCTGAAAGCAAATATCGTTCACAACAATACCATGAAGAGCACTAGAATCGTTGTTTGTTATCGCTCTGCCTTTAAAATAATCATTTCCGTAAGCCATAGCCATGTATTCTATTTTCGGGAGATTGCTGCTTTTACTGTGTTGCGTTTATTGTGTTTATAGCATTGTGGTGGATTTAACGACCGCAATGGCTTGTGGCTACATACATAGTTGGCCATTACCACCCAGAAAATAAATCTGTTGTCATAGTAAGATAGCTGTCTCTATTGACCTTAATGGTTCCGCCGTCCTTTTTTTTAAAGAAATATGAGCCAATCCTCCGCTCTACAAGCCGCACCAAACAGTCACTCATAATGGGTGCATTGGCTTCTGTAAGATCGAGTATGGGTTTTCTGAGCCCCAAGTGCGGTAAAATTGCTAATTAATGTACCCACCGTAATAAGAATGAGCTTCTACCGAAAAGATGATTTTTTTTTTGGCAAAATCGACATCGTTGTGCAGTGTCTCCTTGCCCCAATAAATTCCAACGTTGCTCAAGCGTAAATCGATTAATTACTTTCAGTAGAGATAACATACTGAATTTTGTAGGAGAATAGAATCGCATAAGTATTGCCAGACGCGAAATAATCCATGGTTCAAATCTAAACTGAACTGATAGATGGCCCCACCCTATAACAGTAACAATGAGTGAGCAAACGGGTGTATCATAATACAAAATCCAGGATTCTGATTAGAAACTCCTTCCTTAGTTGAAACAATTTCAGGCATAAACAGTGGAGTTGTATCCAACTTCTAACTCGACTATTTGACGTTTGGATTTCATTTTTATGTAAAATCTACAGTATCGGTCAAAACATATTGTAGATTTTAATTTTTCTAACTTTGAATAAATAAAAGATATGGAACGATACGAATTCACATAGTACACAAGAGCATCTAATGTATTCCAAATAAATTACTGTTAAATACAGATTGTGCTCTGGCGTGATCTATGTTTCTTTCAGAACATCGTTGTGTAGACCATCAGTGTCATCGGTGAGCATTATAATGTCTATGATTACAAACTTATTTTGACCTAAATTAGATTATCTCTACATCAACGACAGGACGGCGTTACTTCACACACAACTCGTATCACATTAGGTATTTCGCAAGAGCGATAAGAGGCCAAGGACATCTTACGTGGAGGTGATTTAAACTAATTACTGAGTTTGTGTAATTCTACCCTATTAAACTTTTTCTTCTGATGTTTCCTTAATTCATAGGCGCATGCGAATAGCCAGAAGCCACTGCGTTTATTAAATCCACCATAATGCTATAAACACAATAAACGCAACACAGTAAATGCAGCAATCTCTCAAAAATGGAATTCATGGCTATATCCGGAAATGAGCGATAACAAACAACGATTCTTATGCTTTGTATTCACAGCAATGAAGGAATTAGTGCTCATAGTGACGGGAGTTCTGCTGCAAATGCGGGAATTAATGCTATCAATACGAAAACATGCACAAAATAGAAGTTTTAAAAACGTGTGTTAATTTTTATTAATAATGTTTATGCTTTGCTGTCGCTACCTTTATTATAATAATGTTATGCATGCTGCGTTGCGTTTATTGTGTTTATAGTATAACTCAAGCCATCGATTAGAGACATGAAAAATTGAATATTCCAGAATGCGTTTCACTCGGAGAAGACGTATGAGGCATTTTAACAGTCATGGTATGGTCTGCTGTAGTCTAGTAAGTAGGCTGCAATTGCAAAATTGTTGTGTTTGCTGCGTTGCGTTTATTGTGTTTATAGTATAACTCAAGCCCATCGATTAGAGATATGAAAAATTGAATATTCAGATGCGTTTCACTCGGAGAAGACGTATGAGGCATTTTAACACAGTCATAGTCTAGTAAGTAGGCTGCAATTGCAAAATTGTTGTGTTTGCTGCGTTGCGTTTATTGTGTTTATAGTATAACTCAAGCCATCGGAGAAAACGTATGAGGCATTTTAATACAGTGACGGGAGTCGCTGTGGTCTAGTAAGTAGTGTGTTGGCTTATTAGATGTACTCGGTTCAAACCCCAGAACAAACCTCCATGTCTCCAACAGAATGAAATTAAAAAAAATTTTTTTCGGCCACTCTTTTAAGCAGATTCCTGGCAGTAAAAATAAAATTCCATGAAAAATTCTCAAAAAACTCTGTCGTTCAAAGTCGATTTTAAACTGTAAGTCCCGCCACTCATGTATAAAAGTAATACACACAACATAATTGGTGTGAGAAGCTAGACTTTAATCCTAAATCGGGGTTGTAATGGCCATTGTGTATGTATGTATGTAAAAAAATCGACAAACAATCGAAATTATAGGCAAACGAAAAATGTACAAAAGAGTGTACGCTACGCACGTTACGTATACGACAAGGTGTCCTAACATGACACATTCCAACACGATTGTAACCCAAATACTTAAATCAGTTTACTTGATATTAATTTAATATTCTTAGCATATGGACAAATGAATTAAAAATTTTATTTTTAAATACTGAGAACTTGTGTTTGTTTTAAACGACACTGTAGCCTTGAAACTCTTTATCTACTAAAGTTATGATACTCAAAAATTTTTAACCGTTGCGGAATATAATTCTATCAACACAAAGCAATTGCTGTAGACAGTATTTAAAATGATTCCACGTAATAGTCAAAGCTTTTAAAGGCATAAGGTTTCGCTTCGCAACTGTTTTATTTACGAAAATTTTCAACACACCCTGTTTATGGGAATGGCTTTATAGCTTTTGCAAGCTACAAAGCATTACTCAGTGCCATGGGTAAATACTGTTCAAGCTATTCTTCTGTTAACATTGTAACGCTAGGAGTGACATCTGTAGGTTTATAGTGATATAAACCTGCTAAAAAGCTTTCCAGGAGCTTTAATTTATGTTGGGACGTTATAAGGAATAGCTTTTTTGCTTTTAACAAGAACGAAAACAACACACAAACAATTTAAATGTCTTTTGTGGTGTATTCACACTGGATATGTTCAAAATAAATCATAACATTTTGCACTCTACAGTTCCAATTATAGGCCATACAAGTGTTGGATATCAAGTATTAACAGTGAATATCAAATATATAGGGTGGAACGATTTAAAAGTTGAAATTTAAAAATGAAAGCAAAAACTAAAACGTTTTGAAATTTTGCCAAATTTAATTTCTTTTTTGTGCTGTGAAGTACAATTGTTCCATGCTTATGGCTGCCCTGGCTGGTTTTGCAGTAGTTCATTCAGTCTGACCAATATTCGTGCACTTTTTCGGGTGTATGGGGTCGTATCTAGCCAACGGCATCAAGAATGTTGGCCTTCAAATGCTCGATAGCCTCTGGTTAGTCGGCCTAATACTTTTCTTTAACGGCGCTCCACAGAAAATTGTGCAACGGTGTCAAATCACAGCTTCTTGGCGGCCATTTTGACTAAACGATTGTAGTATGAAATGTGTGGCAAGTTTCATCATCCTTTTGAAACCAAACATCGTTCACATCAAGACCATGAAGAATGGGTATTAAAAAATAAGCTATCATGGTGTGATAGGTATCTCCCTTCAATCTAATGATTGCGCCGCTCTCATTTTCAAAGAGATATGAGCCTATGATGTTTCCGCTCTACAAGCCGCATGAAACAGTCAATCGTAATGGGGCAAGACCACGTGTGTGCTTTCTGAGCCTTAAATAGGCAAATATTTCTTATTCACCATGGTGGAAATGAGTTTCATCCGAAAGATGATTTTTTTTTTTTTTTTGGAAAATCGTCATGGCCAAATATTCTCATTGCCCCAATAAATCCCAACGTTGCTCAAACGTTAAGCGATTCATTACTTTCAGTGGTGATAACATTCTGAATTTTGTGACAGAATAGAATGACCTAAGTATTGTCAGATTCGAAATACCTGATGGTGCAAATTTAAACCATCCGACATGTATATTCCGCATTCTCTAAGGGATACTGTTCAGCATAAGTAGTTACAACTTCCTACCAATTACTTGATTTGGTGAATTAAATACCGCATGGGTTCCAAGTATATATTCCTGGTGATTCTCTCTGCCATCGCAGAGTCTACATATGTTTGAGTTGATCGCTCTTCTTTAACAAGCATTATTTAAGTCTACAATACCAATTCAAATGCTGTTTATTATCCTCAGGCTACTTCTAGGCAACCTAATACATACTAACTGGAATCACTTCTCATTGTAATTACATATATACATATGTATATAATTGGTCATTACAGCTTACAGCCTAGCTTTACACACCACTACCTATAGTTTCAAAGAAAGTCAGAATTGTGACAAACTTTTCATGGTAATTTTATTTATTTTGAGAGTTTTTGCTAGAAATCTGCTGAGAGGAAGTTGCCGAAGAAATATTTGTTCGTACTTTTCTTTATTGGCCTATATTGTCCTTTAGAATTCAAACTTATGAGTAAGTTCTTCTTAACATTCTTAACGTATGACGAAAGGTCATACTATTCACATTGAACTGTTGAAGGCTGTAAGGTTTGTAAGGTTTCAAGTGGTCAATAAGTATGATGATTATGAAAAATGTTTACAAATTAATTACAATTTCATGCCAATGATGAAGCAAATGAAAGTAAGTACACTCAAGGAAGGGGGCTACACATAAGACGGTACTATAAATGAAAGGTTAAATAATAACGTAATAGTCACGTGAATATTACCAAAAGGAAACAATAATTAACTGCTGCAACATGCCACTTAATGTAGCTTTGGCTCTTGAAGATTAATCGTGTATGCCCTTTTTTTGTTTGGCAACTTATCAAATTTTCGCAATTTCATTTAATTTAAGTGACTTTAATGTGATTATTTTCAATAGAAAAAAGAAAACCGAACAGAAAGAAAAAAATGTATCTCTTTCTCGCTCGTATTTTTCTTGTGCTAAGTTGATAACAAGCAATTTCTATGGTCATAGGTAATGGGGAGAGCTTAAAGAAGGATTAAATAGGTGAATGCCGTTCATCTCATGTAGTCATCAGTAACTGGGTACAGAAAGAAAAATCTAATAAAGCGAACGAGAAGGAGAGAGAGAGGACGAGACCGAGAGAGAGAGTAGAGAGAGGAGAGAGAAGGAAACATGTAGGAGGATATGAAATAAAAAAAGGAATGAAATGCAAACCATTATCTTAAGCCACATTTACCCTACCAAATGAATATGTGTGTTGAGACCACTCTGATCATAGAAATACAGCTAACAACAAGTTTTTGAATAAATTTTTCGTTTTCCGCTTATTTTTGTCCTTGTGTGTACTGCTAAAGCTTGTTTGTTTAAAGAATCTGAGCCACAGTATAGGTAGTAGTAGCAGTATATCGAAAGATTTTATAGTGATTGTGTATGAAAAATTTAAGTAGTTAAATGTGGGTGAATGATACCAACAAGGATCAACTTTTTTTAATCGTCTTAATGCAAATATTTCATTCATAAAGTCTTGGCTTTTATTCTGATAAGTTATTAAAAATAAAGAAAAAAAATGAAATTTATTTTGTGAAACTTTCACTTGCAAAGGCATTTACAGAAGGATTACACTTGGCAATGGTCGCGTTAGTCTAGTTGGCTGGTGTGTTAGCTCATTAACGTGAGACTATGGTTCAAGCCACAGGTCAAAGCATCTCAAACAATCGTATCTTCTTCAGGATGACTTTGGTAAAACTTTCTCAACAGATAATTCATCTTCGAGTCGACTATAAAGATAGGTTCACGTATTTATAAATATAAATAACACACAGACACCTTTAAGTGGTTGAATAGCTGGGTGGTAATCCACTGAAGTGTGTAACGGACCCAATTGTATGTATGGTATGTATTTTGGATTAGATTTGGTTGTCCTGACGTTTTAATCAACAACTTATGAGTGTCTAACGGAGAGTTTTCCTTATTAAGAGCTGTTCTGTGATCTCTTGCTTCTTCGTAAACCCAATTAACGATACTAATGCCATTACAACACTATCAGTCAGGATTGCGCTAGGCTCTTCCACGCCACTTATGTCGTGTGGGTTGAATTATTCATACCATGAGTGGCCCGGACTACAATTTAAGACTCAAACTCAGAACGTCAGATTTTTGCATAACTTTTCATGGCATTTTATTTACTCTCAGATTTTTGTCCAGGAAATACTACTGGAGCGGAAGTCGCAGCAGAATATTTTTTCAATGTTGTTTTTGAGAGTCTGACCGGGAATTCGAACCTTAACCTTTTCGTCTAATTAAGGCCAACACACTACTACTAGAACTACGGGACTGTTAAATACCATTGCAGCACTCATACGCCCACACTGCTATTAAGGGTACCGTAGGCGTAGATGTTTGAGTGGTCACTTTTATATCAAAGCTGACTTCGGCCATATAGCAACCTTGGATGTCACAGAATAACCTAATCCCTGTTGAGCTGGCGAATCCATCATACTTAGTCGATATAGTTTGATCGGCACAGGGCTTGGCAAACTAAAGCTCTACTCCCTTAGATTGGAAATATTAGCCTGAAAGCTTAATAACGATGCAGTGTAGCTTGATACAATGGATGATCAGCTCTGTTAAACTGAAAATAGGAAGAGAGGCCTCAAATAAACTAAATCTTGCAGCTTTGCTAGAGGGTGACATTCTTATGATGATCGCTTTTGATCAGATTGTACGTAGTGGATAGACTGTACTGTATTCCATGCAAAAGGCAACATTTTTTATTCTTTCCTTTAAAAATCATGAGGCTTATATATCACGGAGCTTCAGGATCAAATCAAAGCTCAGACCATCTCGGAAAAACGGGAACAATATTTTTTTTGTAAGTTTAGCAGCAAAGGAGCTCCTAAGCTTTGGCGTAGACTCTGATAAGTTAACTAAAAGGTTCCAAAAAACAAAGAATTTGTCCTTCGAAATTTGATTTTAAGCTGTAGCATCTATCAGCCATGAATAACAATGAACACACCATGTACAAGCAAGATGATGAGAAAAAAACATTGAAATAGATCTGTTAATCCTGACTACGGAGAGTATAGGCCCATCTTCATAGTAACTTGCCACTAATTGAGTCGCAATATGCTGTTGAAACTGCACATTAATACTCGTAAAGTTCGAAGTTAAAAATCCCAGGCAATGAGTTCACCGATGCACAGTGTGAGAGGAAATGCAATTTGTGGCGTGCAAGGATAAAGGCTTACAAGACGGATAGTTTTCTCCTGACTTTTGACTCGTAGATGAGAATTTGTCTTAAGAATACTGAGGCATCGGTTTTGGCAAGCAAAGGAAATTGGAACAGGCAAAAGGAAATTGCAACAGCAGTGGTCTAAAAAACTGGTGACTTTGGTGAGATGGGTTTAGAAAAGAGTGTTTAAACACCTTTTCAGATCTCGTTACATCACTCCCGATGAAGCGAGATAGTAGATATAAGGGTTCAAAGATGGCCCAACAAAACTCATTTCGATTAATATTACGGTATTCCAGAGATGGGGCACATAGAGTAAAACAGGAGGCGGAGATTTTAGTGGGGTGAGGGCCCATCCACACATTGAAGATAGTGACGCGACTTTTTCTATGTGCGGGCCCACACATGGACACTGTGACGACTTCCTCTAGTGCGGTTAGGCACATTTACTCCTTCTTAGTACAAAAAAAAAACCAGTAAAGACGTTTGAAGTAGCTCTCTGCAGCTGCTATAATCTTGAAATATCCTTTAGAGTTTGTAACGAAAATTAAGTCAAAATTCAGAAATAGAATTTTAACTCCTCCAACAGCATGGTTAAAATGGATTAGGATTAGACCTTCAGCCTACGTTTTTGTCACGTAATTTCAAAATAAAGTCAACTTTGAATACTTCTATGCTAAGCATGAGACAAACTCCAGCTTAAAGAGCTACCATAAGATAAGCATTTTGTATGGCACAAATCAATCCCTCACGACCGAACAACTGAAACCTATGCCAAGTAATTGTAAATTTTTCATTTTTATTCATGCCAACGCGTTGTTCATTCATTTATGCATGTGTAATGGTCTAATCCTGTTCATGCATATTTTTTTCTTTGTACCACACACAGAAAATCTGTGGTTTTTCTAGCAACAGAAAGAAATTTCTCTCATACTGTTCGTATACAAGCAATGAAAATTATTGTCGAAAGCAATGAAAAGTCCTGTAATGAATGCAAACCAAAGAATAAATATTATTTAGAGAGCACACATAATCCTCTTAAAAATAATTTACAGACATAAACATTACAACGACTTTTTGTTTTTGTTGTTGTTTTTTTTTTCTTGTCTTGACAAGACTCAACATCTACAAGATTCAACATTTGAAGACTAGCAGAGATAGAATGAATGAAATCCATCATTAAATCCTAGTCATTCTAATTAGAGATTTGCATAAGATTTACATATAATTTAAGGTTTGTTGTTGTTTTTTTAAACAATTTTTTTATTGTTTAAATGAGCAAATAGATTGTGTATGCTAAAGATAAACAAAATGACCTTTTGTGGTCTACATGGTTTTGTAGTTAAATTTTGAGGCTTTTTTCTTCACCATTTGAATCTCATTGTTAAAGTTCTTGTGGCATTTGCAATTTTTTCTTTTATTTTTTCTTTGCTTTTTAAAAAAAAAAAGAAAATTTTATGAAAATCCCTACAAATTTTCTCCATTAACACACTATAATGAACCTTATGCCTCATATGTAGCTGGGAAAACAATAAAACTTGTAAACATTATTCGCCCATTAGAGGCAAATGTATAGAGAGTAGTTTATATCAGTCTGGGTTTTCTTTACAACATGTTGTATTTGGTAGCTTTACATGTTCAAACTGTGTGGTATTCACTGAACTGCTGGTATCGAATGTAAGAATATTACCCAAGCCTCAATTGGATTCTATTCCAATGTAGCATTGATGCAAAGAGAATTAAAAATTTTGTAATTCTGAATCAAAAACTTACGATGTCATCCTCATCATTTTTAGCATAATAGTCAATCACATTAACATTCAAGTCAAAGAGATCCTTAGCCAGTAATATTTGATTATCTACTGTTATCGCTCTTGGAATACTTCATAAATCCTTAGCTATGCTTATATGCCAAGAGCAGCGTTTTATTAATAATTCATCCATAATAGCTAAACATTTGAGCTTTCGCAAATGTTCTAACACACACGTATACAAATATAATTGTCATTACAAACGTTTAGTCAGAACCACAACCTACCTCTTCACACCACAAATGTTGTGTGTGTTCATTTTATACATGAGTACTGGGTCCTACAGTTTAAAGTCGTTTCCAAACAACAGATTTCTAGGAAATTTTTCAGGCAATTTTTCAACATGTCTGGCATGTGGTTGAAACAACACACTATCCACTAAATTATGATGAAAATTGATTGGTGCAGTTAATATTAAAATGGTCAAAAGATCAGTTCCACTATGTGGCAAACTTAACAAGATTTGCAAGCTTAAGCCTATTTGACGGGTGCTAACAGGGCAGATGTTAAAGCGACTGCAAATTTTTTTTTTAGCTTCTTACTACTCCTTTCGTTGTAGCTCAACGAACTACAACACACAAGATCTATGAACAAAATTACTGTTTAAATCCTGTATGTAAGCAAGCGTAGTATGATTTATTTTGAAAGCTTAGTTTAGACTTTTAAATGGAAAACATAGAGTTCTAGAAGTTGACAGGAATTTAATAAATCTAGTGGGTAATACAACATAACAATTAGAGTTCGCATGTTTACATGTTAATAAGCAGAGTACAGCATCGTTTATGATTTCAATCGGTGTAATAACTAAAGTAGTTGGTAATTTCGCAAATTCATTTTAATTTCAACTCATTAAGATTGGAAATTAACGAAATTAAGCAACTGTAGTGTAGTAGGTTGTGTTTTGGCTTATTGGGCCTAAGACAACGGTTCAAACCCCAGGTCAGACATCACCTAAACAAAATATGAAAAAATATTTCTTCGGCAGCTTCCTCTCTCTGGCAAAAACTCTGAGAGTAAATAAAATTGCCATGAGAAGTTTCTCAAACAATCTGTCGTTCGGAGTCGACCTTAAACTATAGGTCGCGCCACTCATGTATAAAATTAACACATTTAATATAAAAGATCTGAGAAGCTAGGTCGTAATCCTAACTGAAGGTTTGTAAGGACCAATTATATGTTAACGAATTTTAAAGTAAAAATTATGCATGACATTAGGTTTGCATTAAACCAATAGGAAACTTAAGGCTTCTTTGAGTAAATTTTTTTCTCAGCCTCTCTACCGCTATAAATGACATACTGCTGTAGTACATACTTATTTAATTGCCCATAACTAGCCTCTATTTCGTATTACAAATCATCTTCTCATACCACAGTTGTTGTGTGTGCTAATTTTACCGATGAGTGGCGCAACCTACAGGTCAACATCGTTTACGCCATAAAGAAGCATGGGTAGTATGAGCCTCTTGTAGAGTATTAGTTTCGTCGCACGAGAGAGATTACTCAATTGGTACCATAGTAGCACCTGGTGGTAAGAGTGATCCTGCGCTTGTTCTCCAGACTGACAACATTTTTGTTGGCAACGGCGGAGCCAAGACAGATGAATTCCTTGGCTACATCAAAAGTATAGTTATCGGTCGTAATCTGAGGATCAGAACGCCGCACTTCTCTACTTGTCGATAACATATACTTTGTTTTGCCATCATATAGTGTCAGTCCCATTTTAGTAGACTCCCTTTCAGTAGCACTAAAAGCAGCAGTAACATCTCGCTTGGTACGCCGTATGATGTCAATGTTGTCAGTGTACGCAAGCAACTGGACACTTTTATGCAACGTAGTGCCATCGGAATAGGTCGCCTTATTAGTTTACACTTGAAAATATTACTAACAATTTTCCTCTGGCGTATCACATGCCTCTCACAAATCCACTCAAATTTTTATCATCATTCTCTTTGTGCCGACGTTTGTTTATAATGATCGGCTGAAGTGTTATTCTTTACACTTGTTTTTGTTTTTATTTTTCAATTTCTTATGATTCTGGTTTCATTATAAACAATTTATTATAGCGAGAGTGTACCGTGCGTATAAAGAGTGCCTATAAATAGTGTTGATTACGCGTTCCTATGTGTTAGTATCCTGATGTAGTCCGGTGTGGTTGTTGTGTCATTAATATCACATATTTTTTTTTACATCATATTGCTGTTGTTGTTTTTGTTGTTGTTATTATATAAAGTGTTAATACATTCATCATCAGATGCAAACAAAAACAAAAACAAAAACCAAACAAAAAAAGGTAAAACATTACAACGCATACATTCTTATGTATGTAATGACGGACATAAAAAATGGAGAAAAAAAACATTTCAAAAGGAAGGAGAGTAAAAATAGGAAAATAATGCTTAAAAATAGAACATAATCGTATAATAAAAAAAGAAAACTTCTCTCATTTTCATTATGTAGCACGCGTACACATTACTAATAACCCAGCAACGTTTTATGTGATGCTTTAAAAACAAAATAAACACAACACAGCAAAACATATTATAAGCCTTTAGTCAGGATTACGACCTAGGTTATCCCATCACTTAGATTAGGTTAGGTTAAAGGACGTGTACTAAGTACAGTACCCAGAGGTCAAGTTGACCTATTGTACACAATCGTCCCTAAGAAGAAGGTATGAATAGGGGAGGGATGGAAAAAGGAGAGGACGTAGGGAAGGGGGATTCCATCACTTATGTTGTGTGTGTTAATATTTTAAATGAGTGGCAAGATCAACAGTTTAAAAACAACTCCGATGAAAATCTTAGAGTTTTCTGCAAGGAAGTCTACTGAGGTTAAGACGAAGAAATAGTTCAGATTATCTGCTCGGGGTTTTAAACCTGCGGACCCCACGTCTAATAATCAACGCAGTAACATAGAATCACGGTGACGAACCTATCTCGGTTTCCAGTTCCAGTTGTATTTACAAGAAAACGAGGGAGTGAAATAAATTTATCATTCCCCAAGGTAACGCTATCCGAGAATGTTCATTGTGCCTATATAAGGATCCATAGAAGTCGCGGTTGTGCCAAGCATACATTTTAGCAAACAATGGTCTAAAGACTATAGTTTAGGTATTTCAAGCAAATTGGAACAAAGGGATGACCAATGGGGATGGCACAATTATCTCCGCCACAAAACAACTTTTCTGGAAAGGCGTCACTTAGGCTACGGCGTCACTTAGGCTACGACGTCATTTAGGCTACGGCGGCAAGTTCTGTACAGCATGTATCGGCAAACCTTGATCTAAAACTGAAGTCTCTTTCCGTACGATTGAAAACAATTTGATCTTTGAAGTTATCAGAATAAAACGTAATTGTTAATACCGAGTACGTACATTTCTGAATGGAGTTTCAAAAGTGAGATTTTTTCAACAACTCATTACACGCACAATATTTTAAAAAAAGAGCACAATATTTTTCAAGTAACTTATTGTTTACAATAATACTTTTCAAATTTAGGCAGTCCTATGAGTATATTGGTTTGAGCCTTTGGTTAAAGCAAAATGCAGAATTAAAAACGACGATCTTACAAACTATGAATGACAAACAAAACGTTTGCAGACTACGATTAAGAATTTTTTTCATGCTTAAATCATCCTATCTTAACTGTAAACTCAGCAAATAGAGCATTGAGAGTATATTGGTTTGAGTCTTTGGTTAAAGCAAAATGCAGAATTAAGAATGACGATCTTACAAGCTATGAATGACAAACAA